>PVJC01005160.1:0-60327 GCA_004026665.1 Murina feae | reverse complement strand
TGCTTGGCAGCTCCCCAGACCCCTTGGCGGCACCGGGAAGTGGGAAAGGAAGGCAGCAGGGGACGGGTGAGTGGGAAAGAGTTGGCGGCCTTCTTGGCGGCTTCCCAGGTCCCTTCCGAGGATCAGGGAGCAGGAAAAGGCTGGCCTGACCACGAGGCGGGGTTTTCCCTGCTTTCTGGTGGCTGGAGGAAGATGGGCATTAGGCAAGCTTGGGAGGCAGGCCGCCCGCAGCCCTGGTCACAGCTCAAAAAAGAGAACAACATGCAGGGGAGGGCAAGAGTCTGAGAGATCATCATAGAAGGGGTGCCTGCTCCAAGCCTCCACGGTGTGCCTGGGGGCAGGCCCCCAGCAGGTAGACACACACAGGAGGACTGCTCTGAGCCTCAGATGCGGCTGGGGGCAGGTCCCCAGTGATGACACACACACATACACACACACACACAAAAGGCGCCTGGCAGACTGGGGTCATCATAGGACATCCACTGAGGGGTCCCAGACTGTGAGAGGGCACAGGCCGGGCTGAGGGACTCCCTCCACCCCGAGTGCACAAATTTTTGTGCACCGGTCCCCTAGTATAAGAATAATACTAAATAAGAATACAACTTAAACGACATTTACATTGATAGCATTTGTTATTAGATAAATTATAAAAAAAGAAATAAGTGGGCAGTTCATTTGTACAACATCCAATTGTAGTTAGAAGCTCAGCTTCCCATGGAACAGGTGGCTTCCTCCTGCGGCACTCCATGGGCTCCAGTCTTTCCTGAAGTGAGGCAGGTGACTTTCCACACAACTTTGGTTTCTGATAGCCTGGTCCCAAGCAGACTGAGTTTTCCCCCTGTTATCAGGACTGTTTGTTGTTGTTTTTCACTTGCTCTATAAAAAGGGAGAACCATGGGGGCAGGGACACAGACTTCTACCAAGGATTTTGCACTTCCTGGTCCCTACCCACCTCTCCTTGGGTACAATCTTCTATTTGTGGCTCTTCGTCCTTTAGGTTTTCCCAATAATACCTATTTATTCATTTATTTTCATACATTTTTACTGATTTTTTTAGAGAGCGAGGAAGGGAGAGGGAGAAAGAGAAACGTCAACCAGCTACCTGCTGTACCCAGGGATCAAACCCACAACCTTTTGGTGTACAGGATGACACTCAACCAAGTGAGCCACACCAGTCAGGGCAATATTTATTTATTAATCCATAGATTGTGGAATTTTGCCCAAACCCTTCCAGGGCAGCTGGTGACTACAAAGAGATCCATCTTACAGGACACTTCAAAATCTCAACAATAGGTAGGAAATAAACTGTCTTATATTAAAATTTCATATTCACTCTGTATCTTTTCCACTGTGGTTCTTTCTACTTCCCACCTGGTATCTACCATAAACTCTTTTTTTTTTTTTTAATTTATGGAGGCATTTGTCTCTGATTTCCTCAAATTCAGTGAGGCTCACATGCCTGCCAAACACCTTGTCTTCATGAGATATACTTTATCCTTTGCCAGAAGCCCATTAGTCTCATAGCTAAGTCATTGCCAGAAAACCAAATTCTGTTTTTCAATACTTATCTATGTAGCCAGATGATCATATCCTATAGTCCCCTTTCTCTTCTAAATTTAGCTTCCAAAAACAGTCCAGTCTCAGGACCACAACTTCCAAAGGTGACGTGAAGCTTGGTCCATGTAATCACTGTGTCCATGAAGCACCTGGAGCTAGAATCTATTGTGCCCACATGCTGACAGATATCAGCCCCTCCTCCTGTTGCTGGGCAACCATGCTGACTGGCAGCTAATGTGTAATCCTATTATTTCACCTGGTAGTGGTTGGCAGCATTTATTCACTGGTTTTGGGCTAAGAATGGTTGGCAGCAGCAGAAGAGGGAGCTTCACTGATGGTACCCTCATTAATATGTTTTTATTGATTTTAATATGTTTTTATCTCATTAATCTAGAGACATAAAAGGGATCTCAAGATGTCAATGAGAAATTGGTTCACCTCACCTGCTACTGGACAGAATCACAACATTTGAAGCAGCAGCCATCCTTGGAAGAATCCCATACAAAATAGCATTTTTATCCATATACTTACCTAATGCTTTAACATATAACAACTACTGGCTGAAATGCAAGGCTCTACAAATCTCCTAGCACAGTGCCTATGCAAGGAGAGCAAAGCCATTAGCGTGACCCCAGCAAAGGGCCTGACACAAAAAAGCGCTCAGGAAATGTTTGGTCACAAGTGAAAAAAATTCCTCCGCATTCTAAATATTTATGTTTAAGTACATTCTAGTTTCCCTAATTCATGTTTGTTTTATGTTGGTCTATAATTATATTTTAGAAGTAATCAAATATCCTCATCCTTTGCCTCCAAACTGCTGCCTCTCTTCCTTCATTTCTCACTCACTTCAATCAATTCCACTCCAGCTGCCACCTCAAACACGCCGCTGGAACAGCTCTCACTAAAGTCACAATGGCTTCCATACTGCTACAGCCAATGGTATTTTTAGTTCCCATCTTACCTGACTCCTCTGTACCATTCGACCCTCTCCCCTTAGCTTCTCTGAGCTTCATTTTCCCCCTATTTAACCAGAAATGCCTTCTTGTCCTTTTCTGGCCAACCCCTCCCCAACTGCTAAAGAAGTGTATTTCGGCTGGCCAGCATGGCTTAGTGGTTGAGCGTCGATCTATGAACCAGAAGGTCACAGTTTGATTCAGGGTAAGGGCACATACCCGGGTTGCAGGCTCAATACCCAATACAGAGGCAGCCAATCAACGATTCTCTCTCATCATTGATGTTTCTATATCTCTCTCCCTCTCCCTTCCTTTCTAAAATCAATAAAGATTTTCTTTTTAATAAAGAAGTGTAATTTAAGGTTCTGGGCCCTCTCCACTTCTTAATCTATTTATTTGCCTAGGCAACCTCAGCATCTTCTATCATCTCATCTTCCTCCTTTAAGCTCCAACTGAGATCTCCTTAAGTCTAGACAACTAGTTGACACTGCCTCTTAAATGTTTCAGATATTCAAACTCAACCTGTCCAAAACTGGCTGCATAATTCATTAGTGTAACAAATATTTAGTGAATACCTATGATGTGCCAAAAACTATTCTAGAGCTGAGAGATGTCCATAAATGAGTCTAAGCCCATGACCTTATGAAGATAAAAACCATCTTCATTCCACCATCTCCAATTTGATCCTTTCTTCATGTTCCCCACTTCCTTAAATGGCACAGCTATCCAACCATGTGCAAAATCTAAGGATTGGAATCATGTTTAATTTCTCTTTCTCATAGCTCCCCACACACCAATTCCCAATACTGCCAATTTTATCTCTTAAATATATCTGAAGTCTGTCCACATCTCAAGTGTTCATCTTCTCTATTACCTTCCTACCTACTTCTACTTAACTAGTCCCTCAGCACTCACTCTAGAGCACCTCTCCACATAGTAGCCAGAGTGGTCTTTTCAAACGTAGATCTGATTGTGGGGCACTCCTCCCACACTCACACCTCCAGCTTAAAATTTCTCTTTATTCCTTGGATATAGGACAAAACCATAAGCAATGGCCTACAACCCCTACGTTAAAATGTTCAAGCTCATCTTGAACAATATATCCTCTTCCTGTCTGTTCTAACACACTTCCCTTCCTCCCATCACAGAACCTGTGTTTCCTTTACTGCAAACATTCTTACAGACCTACACACACACACACACACACACACACACACACACACACACACACATACACACACACACACCTCTGCTTGGTAAAAATTGATTTCTTCTGCAAACTTAGCAGATAAACCTTTCCTAACTTTCCATATGTTCATCTGGTTTAAAACTATATTCTCGCTTTCACCCATTTCCATGGGTTTGAGAATTCAAAAAAACTATATGATTTTAAGGTTCCTTCCAACTGTAAAAATCATCTATGCCCTTATTATATAGGCAATAATGAGGAAGAAATTGGACTTGGTTGACATAAAAACGTACAGCAAATAAACAACGGGTACAATTCAAAGTTAATATTGAGGTAGTCTGACATACAGAGAATATTCTGGCAAATTTATTTCCAAAAGAGGAAAGAATGGCTTAATGCTTGTAACATCTGGAGATCAGAATTCTAACACAGGGATTAATATACACATGTTATAAAGCCCTCATCCTAATGGACTCAGAACTGCAGGTTATTTGTCACATTACATAAAAACACAGCACACTCTACCAATCTTGAATAGACAGGAAGAGGATATATTGTTCATTTGACAAGAAAAAACTGACCTCCCACCTCATCCTCACTTTTTTAAAAATATATTTTATTGATTTTTTACAGAGAGGAAGGGAGAGGGATAGAGAGTTAGAAACATCAATGAGAGAGAAACATCGATCAGCTGCCTCCTGCACACTTCCCACTGGGGATGTGCCCGCAACCAAGATACACGCCCTTGACTGGAATCGAACCTGTGAAGGTTCGAACTTTCAGTCTGCAGGCCGATGCTCTATCCACTGAGCCAAACCGGTTAGGGCCTCATCCTCACTTTTATGAATTAATTCCTTCTTATTTTATTAAAATTCTTCTGCCTTCCTGCAAAAGCTACTTTAGAAAAAATCTCTAGTTCGTGAAATTACAAAACTTCCTATATTTTATGTCTCTCAGGTATGGTAACAAAAAATCAAATATATCCATAAAGTCTGATAAACAACCTTAATATCATAACTTTTTCATGTACTGAATAGGCAACAAAATAAAAACAAACTCATAAATACAGACAGATTGGTAGTTTTGAGAGGGAAAGAGAGAAGGGTGAAATGGATAAAGGGGGTCAAATATATGGTGAAAAGTGAAATCTAGACTTTTGGTGATGAGCACACTATAGAGTATACAGATATCAAATTACAATGCTGTACACCTGAAACCTATAAAGTGTTATTAACCAATGTTACCTCCATTTGTTTAAAAAAAAAGAAAAATGTAAAGGAAATAAAACATTACCAGTACCAAAGGAGGGGGGGGATCATTTGATATGTATAATTTTAATTCCAAATTTATCTAAAATCCTTAAATTTCAGAAATGGACACACGTTTTTCTCTAAAACCAGTTATATGGATGCTTTGAAAAAGGAAGTATAAAGGGAAAACATAATGTATCACTTTCCCAAATTTTTATGAGCTAAAAAAGACATTCTCTTAAAGACTTATATACTTTTATAACTCCAAAATGTTTAAAATACAAGGAGTAATTCTGTAGTTTTACTTTAATTTGTATATAAATAGAAAAATAAATTAGCATGTCCAATAAGCATGTGAAAGTATTAATCTCACTATAATCAAAGAAAATCCAAACTGTGGTCAAATCACCAATTTCTGTCTATCAAGAAGGCAAAGATACACACACACTCACACACACAAAGATCACCCA
The DNA here is from genome assembly GCA_004026665.1 of Murina feae. Lineage (NCBI taxonomy): Eukaryota > Metazoa > Chordata > Mammalia > Chiroptera > Vespertilionidae > Murina > Murina feae. The sequence continues at coordinate 54,908 of PVJC01005160.1, read as the reverse complement.
CTACTGGAATATGGGCACTTATGAACACTGGTGGGTTGGTACAGCCATTCTTTGGAGTAATTTGTCAATATGCATCAGGAGCTTTAAAATATTCATGCTCTTTAAACTAGCAATTACCCTTCTGGAAATGTATCCTAAGGAAAGACTCAAAGATTCAGTCAGAGTTTTATGTTCAAATACTATAATCTACAATGCTATTTATAATAATGAAAAACTGGAACAACTCTAAATATCCAATATTCAAAGAACAGTCATATAAATTATTGTACACACACTTGAAGATCTATTGTGCAGCCATTAGAAAGCTTATTTTTTGAGCAATATGCAGCAGCACAAGGGACTATTTGCTAACAGAATGTAAATGAAAAAGGCAGGATGCCAAACTCCAGGTAACAGCAAGATCCAATTCTGTTTAAAAGTATATTTAAGCCCTAGTTGGCTTGGCTCAGTGGATAGAGCGTCAGCCTGTAGACTGAAGGGTCCCAGATTCGATTCCAGCCAAGGGCACATGCCTGGGTTGAAGGCTTGATTCCCAGTAGAGGGTGTGTAGGAGGCAGCCAATCAATGATTCTCATCATTTATGTTTCTATCTCTCTCTCCCTCTCCTTTCCTCTCTAAAATCAATAAGATATATATATTTCTTTAAAAGTATATTTTAAAAAATTAAATAAATAAATAAATGTACATTTACAAAGGCTCTGCTTATTGATCTGGGTAAAGGTGACACAGGTAAGTTCAGTTTGTGGAAATTCAATAAGCTATACATTTATGCTATTTGTTATTTTTTGGTAGGCATAATATACATCGATAAAATACTGGTTTGATTTATTATGTTTTATACAAATACTTAGTCCAAAAAAAAATGGAAAGAAATACAAAAAAAAAGTATTTTAATCTCCCCAATATCTGACTTAGTAATTTACCGGGGTTGAAGAAAGGCCTATCGAGAGAACAAAAAGGGAAATCTAAAAAACAAAATAAAACTATAGGAACTAGATGAGAAGATTTATATGCATTTTTAAGAATACTCTCTAGTACATGTTGTGTATTAAAAACTGTTAGATTCATTATCTGAGCTATAAAACTATGATTGAATAGGACTTGAGTAATTCTTACTGTGAATGAGGTTACTGAAAGCAACCACTAAAAACACAAATTTGAAGAGGATACTGTGCTGCTGATATCAACCATCTGCCCCGTGACTACCATGTGTCTCAGGAGCTGCTACCACAGTCATCTCCAAAGCCCCCAACCTTTCATTCTTTACAGCACCCCATAAACTCCTAGGAGCACCCTGAGGCAAAAACTCCCCTCTGATCCCTGATCAGATAAACACATTTTAAGCCTAAAGGATAATGAAATTGTTTTATCTCCAGATTCAATAAAATAACTTAATGTGGTAATGGGGGTAGCCAGGTGATAGATTAGATAATGCATGTAGAGAAGAGATATCTGAAATCAAAAATTTCCATAGCTGACTTTATTAATAAAGGAATCTTACAGGATATCAGCTGGGATTAATATTTCCTCCCTTTGTTAAACTCTTGCCTATTATCTACACCTTGATGGACGCTTGGATTCAATCCTAGACAGGAAACTTCATTGCTAAATTAATAATAACCTCTTTTTCCAAAGGTCAAGAATGCATTAAAATTAGTTTCTACTCAAACATTCAAGGCCCAAATCTTCCTCTCTGGAGTACAATTACTCCCTTGGTCACCTCCCCTTCCCTCCTGGCCCCCATATCATCGGGTCAAAACTATCCCCTCAGAAGAGATCAAATGTCCATAACTGTCACCCTGGGAGAGTTTTAATACAGATGAAAAAGAGAAAAAATTGCTGAAATTTCTAATGATTTACTCTGACCATAAATTCCAGGCCCTCCTGTGTTTCCTCTAAAGTAGCTAAAACACTGTTTGACACTCTGGAACTTATTAAGACAAATACAGATTGTCAAAATTGTCCAAAGGGCACGGAAGAATTCAAGCTGTCTCTTACTTTTAAAGGAGACTGGGTCTGGCTGGAGTGGCTATGCAAGAAGGAGTTGCTGGTTCGGTTCTAGGTCAGGGCATGTACCTGTGTTGCGAATTTGATATCCAGTTGGGGCACAGGGAAAAGGCAGTTGATCAATTTATTTTTATCTATCTATCTATCTATCTATCTATCTATCTATCTATCTATCTATCTATCTTTCCGGCTCTCACCCTAAGCATGTCCCCAGATGAGGCCTTAAAAAATAAATAAGTAACTAAAGGGGACTAGCTTTCTCCTCCTTCAGTCAAATTCAAAACAAACAAACAAACAAAAAATCAGAGCTAACTGATTTTTTTCTTATTTGGAATGTCTCTCTATTTTGTTTTTCTTTTATTCTATTGATTATTTTCAGTTTCCATCTCCAACCATACCTAGCCAACATGGAAGCTATTTTTCACTTTATTAAAACTAAACTTCACTTTTTTCTATTTATCAATATAATGCCTACTCACTCTAAATTTTTGACATTTTTAAAAATTAGATAATCGTCTGATTTACCATTCTCTAGAAATCACTACTTGTCAACCTTTTGTTCAAGACATATATATATATATATATATATATATATATATAATTATAGCATTTAACTAAAGAACATTTGTCCATTACTTCTCTAATAATCAAAGAGCTCATAACTTTTGTTAAGCTAAGAAATTACAACTGAAGCTACAAGTCAACTAGTGATTCTACCAGATTGCCTCAAGGATTGATAGAACACTAAGCCACTGGGATGAAAAGAAAGGACTTTCCAGGCAGGAGTATCTCTTTCAGTAAAACTGATGTGTGTACATCATAATTTAAAATAAAGTTCACCCTTGAACACTTATATGTGGGTTTCTTTTCAATAAATATGCAGTCAGCTCTCTGTATCTTTGGGTTTTGCATCCACACATTCAATGAAACACAGAGCAAAAGCAGTATATTCAGTCCACGGCTGGGAATCCTCAGAGGTAGAGGACCAACTGTATGCACTGGTCTACACCACTTTATGTAAGGTACCTGAGCATCCACAGATTTTGGTATCCTCGAGGGTCCTGGAAACAATCCCCTGCAGATACCAAGGAATGACTGTTGTTAAGTTTTGAGGAATTCAAAAGTTATACCTGAATTTCCTACTATACAATGTACCTCACCCCCACACTGATAAAATGTCTACAAACACATCTATTTTAAAAAGCAAAAACTAGATCTACTGAGGAACACATTTCCTAACCAGTGATTCCCACCCAAAGCATGGCCTATAGAATGAATCCGATAGAGGAATCATTAGGAGAGAGCTGGTAGTAATGCAGATTTTAGATACTTACCAAAGATCGAAGAAAACAGAATTTCTAGGTGCTAAGTGGGAAAGAGAGAAAAAAACATGGGAAATCTGTATGTTTAATAAGTATTCCAAATAATTATTTGAGGTGTCAAAGTTGGGAAAAAACATTGCTTTATCTCTTAATTAACAGAAACAGCAACTGTGATTCCTTTGAGACTAAAACTCAAACACATTTTCACCTTTTTTAATATCACTGTACAGACTTGGCCAGTAATAACTGCACACTTAATATTATTTATTTATGATAATGACTTTCTCCTAAATTGAATACAATAAATAACATGCCATGAGTTAAAAAGAATCATACCATTGCAATCCTAGTTTTCCACTTTCAAAAGAGAAAGGCTTCTGTCTGACTAGGGAAGAAGGCAGGTTTAACCTTAGTCATGATAGATGTTAGAGGGATGGGCACCAAGCTGAGTATGAGATGGGGCACTGAGCATAACTTGGATTAAAACTGTGAAAGGAGGCCTAGCTGGTATGGCTCAGTGGTTGTGTTGACCTATGAACCAGGAGGTCCATTCAATTCCTGGTCAGGGCGTATACCCAGATTGTGGGCTGGATCCCCAGTGTGTGGCATTCAGGAGGCAACTGATCAATGATTCTCTCATAACTGATGTTTCAATCTCTCTCTCCTCTCTCTTCCTCTCTGAAATCAATAAAAACTTTTTTTTTAAACTGTGAAAGTTGTCCTGAGCCACAAGCACATTTCCATCCTGACCACCATTACTAATTTTCTCACCATTTCGACAGACAAGTTTCCTTAAAATTCACAAGTCTTTTTGGATGGCAAGAAAACACTGGACCTGGTCAGACTGGTTTAAGGTGTCGATGCCACACACTGGCCAAGATCAGACCCTGGTTTTCAATGACTGTGTGGAGCTTGCAATCAAGCAGACCCTGGAACTCTTAGACTGGACCAACTGCCTCCAGGAACCTGAGAAATTCGTAATGTAAGATATTGGAGATAGTACTGTGGTAAGTTAGACCAGTGACCTTGCAGTTTCAGTACTAATATTGGTTGTCATTGTTATTCGTAAATTAATTAACAATCTTTAATAGTAACTCTGACTTTTCAGCTAAGAGTTACAAGAGCGTGGCAGCAGTGGGTGGCCAGTGACGGGGAATCTTAGGCCACACTTGTAACTTCACTGAGCACAGACTGGGATGCAGGCTCACTGTGTTCTCCAGGAATGAATACTGCAGTTGGACATCTGCCAAGAGGAAGCAGAACAAGACTTGAAGGCCCAGTAACACCCAAGTCCAGTGCAAGTTAGGGTGACTAAAGTGAGGAATTGATACACTATTTGTTTACAGCAGGACCATCAAAGAGCCCCCTGAATTGTCACTTGTGGTGCCACTATTCAGAACTGAAGAGAAAAAGAAGAGCATTTTAGTGCCCATCTTCCTATCACTTCGGAAGCCAAATGTGATACAGCTATACCTCCATCTTTTGAAGATGAATCTCTAACTCATGCAGATTTGCAGGTTCTCGAATAATGGTCTGAATTGGCTTTCAAAGTGGCAAGGGGGCCCATAATTGGGGACCTTGAGCTACTCACACATGGGATTTGAAGACTCCAATCTGAGCAAATAAACACCGGAGACCTCCCAAGCTCTGGGTGTTGGAAACAGTTCTGTGATCATTTCGGTTTGGGATAATATGCCCTGTAACTTCTTTACACTAAAACCATCAGAGGGAGAGTCCTCCACGGTTGTTCCCTGACAAGTCAAAGTTCCCAGCCACGGCTTTTTTTTTTTTCTTCAAACCTATGATCCCCTTATAGGCACTGCTTCTAGTTCAGCCCCAAAACAGAACAATAAGATTTATAACATATAACATATAACAATTAGGCACACTCACAGAAAGAGAAGACAACAGCAAATAGCAAAAATATCTGAACTATACTGTCAAATATTAAGAGCTCTCAGGATGCTGGGAGAATTCTCAAAAGACTGACCAAGGAAAATACAGCAAAACAACATTGATTGACATAATAAAAGTCCTTCTCCTATCTGAAACCCCACAAAAGAAACCTTGGACTGTTACCCCTTTATCTAGGCTCAGTTCTTATCATGAATACTCATAATCCATTATTACAATCTGAAATTATGTGACCAATTCTACTAAAAACAGTTCTCATCTTGAATTATTACTTTGAACTTCAAACCTAATTCATTTTACACCCCTTCCTAAAACTCAAGGATTTCCTGTATGGTCCCCCTGCCCAGAATGCTCTTCTTCCAGCCCTTTCCCAGACCTACCTAATGTTACTCTGCCTGCAAGTCATATCATAATCTAATTGTTTTTCCTCAAGGAAGTTTCCCTAATAGCCCCATAACCAGATTGTAAGCTCCATTAATTATTCCCACATCTCACACTACTCCTGCTTAGCACTTACCACATTGTAAATACAAATAATTAAATAATTATTTAGTAATTACTTGTTCAATCTCCAAATTCCTCAATTAACCATTGGTTTCATCGAAGCATGGCAGTGTCTTTTTCACTGCTGTTACCCCCGTGCCGAGCATATAATAGATGCTGAATAATGTCTACTGGAAGATAAAAGAGCACCTTAAAATTTAAATCAGGGTACACTAGTGGGTCCAGTGCAGCCTGCAGTTTCTGGGGTTGCTGGGCTTATTTGTCCTGCAGAGTTGGGCAACCTGCATCTACCAAGAGGCTCCAGAGCCAGCACACCCAGTGGACACCTAGAGACCATGTGAAACACAACTCAAGCATTTCCACAGTGACACATTCAAGGGGTAGACTCAGCGGGCACCAAAGTCCTGATGAAGTAAGTCCTGCTCTACTAAGGCAGGCCCCTGCATACCAGATCTTTCATGGTGGTTGGTGGTAACAGCCAGACCTTGCAGAATGTCAACCTGAGGATAACCCCTCCCATTTGTGTGTGGACAACCATCAAGTCTCAACTACAATGAGAGGGTGTACACAGCCCACATGACAGGCTGGGGAGTGCACAAATTAAGTGCCCAGCTTTGGTAATCAGGAAGGTGTGCCACTGGATTCTACAAGACACCTACAACAATAGTCCACTCTACCAAGCCCGAGAGACAAATACAGAGATTTATCGGGATGATCACTTAGTAAGTTATATGATGTCTAATCACTGAGATGTACACCTGAAACTAATATAATATTATATATCAACTGCAATTGAAAAATTTAAATGATTTAAGTCTGAAAAATTTAGAAGTCAAAAAACAAGGTTCACTAAGGTACTTTCACTTTATTAAGACTATGCAAACTTAATCTCAACTACTACCTTTAATTTTTCATTCTGTTTCAGCTTATGAAACAGTAAAAAGTCAGAATTTCAAAATATTTACCTGAAATAAAATAAATCATTTTATAAACTGAGCCTGCAAATAAACAAATGGTAACTAAGTAGTCCTATAGTGATCATGGTCCCAGTTTAATAATATCCAATCAAGGCAAGTTATGGGTATTAAACATTCATGAGCTGTTCAGAATATTATTAATTAATCAGTGCTTCCTAATTTAAATGTTTAATATTTAATGCTAGTGCTTTTACAGGCTCTTGAAATTATTACACTTTACTATGTTTCTTATAATTGAATAACAATAGTTATATTTGAGAATTCTGGTTACATAGTGATGTGTACATTAGAGGAAAACAAGATTGTAGTGTGTTAAGCTTTTGATGAAATTCTCAATAAAATTTATCTCACATGCAAAGAGACAATAATAACAACAACAACAGTCATGATAAGCTAAAATAAGTGCTATGGGATATTAACTGCCTTTCATCCATGATGAATTATTTTTAGAAGCTTACTTAAAATCTGGCTTTAATGAACTCCCTTAGACAAACTTAAGCAGTACGTTAAAGGCATTTTAGATAATACAAAGGATTCATGCTTGCATGTTAGTCCAGTAAATCTTCTAAACACTAACTATGGAAATAGAATAATAACCCACCAAAATGAATTCATTCATTTCAAGTCCTTTCAGGCATCTTAAAAGTAATGCTGGCATTTAAAAATTCATTAATAGCCATAATGTTTTATTCTTACATATACTCTATCACTCAGAAATCTCATCGAAATTAACTGACCCATTAGATCTTAAAAGATATTCAGTTCCTTTAATCCTGGCAGAGAAGCACTTTTGTGCATCAAATACAAAACCATGGTTATTGTTATGGGTTGAATTGTGCCTATCCCCTAAACCCCAAAATTAACATGTTGAAGTCCCAATTCCCCATACTTCAGAATGCAACCTTAATAGGAAATAGGGCCTTTACAGAGGTCATCAAGTGAGGTCATTATTGAAGGTCCTAATCAAATATAACCGCTGTCCTTACAAAATGGGGAAATTTGGACACAGAGACAAACATGCGTAGAAGAAGAACTGTGTGAAATACCTCATGGAGAAGAAGGCCATCCACAAGCCAAGGTGAGAGGCCTAGAATACATCCTTCCTTCACGGCCCTCAGAAGAAACCAACACAGCCCTTTGAATTTCAGCCTTCTAGCCTCCAGAACTATGACACAAAACATTTCTCTTGTTCTAAGCTACCTCATTTATGGTACTTTGTTACAGCAGCACTAGAAAACAAATACAGTGATATAGTAAAATAGTATGTATTACAACAGAAATATACCATTCATAAGACACAGAAATTAAATTTCTCAGTGAAGCTGAAATTTAACTTTAATGTACATAATATAGTAACACTAGAGGCCCATTGCACGAAAATTCATGCATGGGGGGGGAGGGGAGGGCCCTCAGCCTAGCTGCACCCTCTCACAGTCTGGGAGCCCTGGAGGGATTTCCATCTGCTGGCTTAGGCCCACTCCCCAGGGGATTGGCCCTAAGCTGGCAATCAGACATTCCTCTGGCAGCCCGGAAGCCCTCAGGGGATGTCCAACTAATTGCTGCTGCACTGCCCAGCCATGAGCAGTGCACTGACCACTAGGGGGAAACTCCTGCATTGAGCGTCTGCCCCCCTAGTGGTCAGTACACATGATAGCAACTAGTTGTTTTGCTGTTCAATTTGCATATTACTCTTTTATTATATAGAATGAGAAACTATTATACATTATTGTTACTTTTTACGTCTGTGTTAGGAGAGTTATAGTTACTAAGGAACGTATCTTTCTGAAATTTCTTTTTCCAAATTGATATTGATTTTTAGCATGACATTGCCTTTTTTTTTTCCAAAATAAACTAGAGGCCCAGTGCACAAAATTTGTGCACTCTGGGGGGGGGGGTGTCCCTCAGCCCGGCCTGTGCCCTCTCACAGTCTGGAAACCCTCGGGGGATGTTCACCTGCTGGCTTAGGCCCACTCCCCGAGGAATCAGGCCTAAGCTGCAGTCAGACATCTCTCTGGAGCCCTTGGAGGATGTCCACTTTCCAGTGGGGAGCAGGCCTAAGCTGCAGTCAGACATTCTTAGCGCTGCTGAGGAAGTGGGAGAGGCTCCCACCACCGTCACTGTACTGGCAGCCGTCAACTTGGCTTGAGGCTGGGCAGAGCTCCCCCAGTGAGAGCGCACTGACCACCAGGGGGCAGCTCCTGCATTGAGCGTCTGCCCCCTGGTGTTCAGTGTGTGTCACAGTGACCAATGGTTCTGCTGTTAGGGTCAATTTGCATATTACCCTTTTATTATATAGGATTATTTATTTCTTTATTTTGTATCTATCTATAATTAACTATAAAATACGGCCACTTTCACCAGATGAATAACACAACTTTCATGAAGTAAATTCAGCCCAGATACACAATTTTACATAAGCAAGTTTATCTATATCTACATTAACATCTAGCACCATCAATGTCATGACCATTATGATCATTAATTAATGCATTAAGAATATTCAATGAATCATGTGAAACTTTTTCAAACAGCTAATACTTATATGCATTTTGTTTGGATGGTTTATACTAGAACTACATTTTGTGACTGAAATTATATTCTAGGTGCTCTAAGAAGTCTCCTATGTAAAGAAACATTTGGTGAATACACACATACACTCATACTTCCTTCTTTATGTAATCAGTATATGTGTGTGTGTGTTTGTGTGTATATTTTTCAACTTCTTTCATCCTACTTCAATTGATTTTTTAAATAATTTAAGTATTTCATGTTAAGTTTGTACAGATTGGAATGTATATTCATTTTTAAGTTAGTTTAATAAATTTAATTTTCTAAATATCTTTACTTGAAAAAATCCAGAATAAACAGTAATTTCCCCAAAATCATAGTTCAAAGGCCAAATCTAGAACTAGTCTGCTTACATGTGAGGAAGAGAGACAATGATATCCTACATCAAAACCTTTTCTTTCATTACCAGTGGAAAAATACACCAATATAGAATTTTGAGAATATAAATTTGAACAGAACATTTTGTTTTCTACTCTGCACCTCTCCTATGTTCTATATCCAGAAGTTTAGTGGGCTGCTAAACAAAGCAACGTACAGCACACTTTAAGCACACATTTTAAAGGAAATCATGTTCTCTAGACATGATCAAATTTAAAATAATTAACATAATACTTTACTAAGATTCTATAAAATAGACCATATTCTACAACAAAATTTCAAGAAATGTATGGAAAAGTAGAACAAATTAATTCACAATAAACTAAGACATGAAAGAAATTTAGCAGCATGAATTTAGTAGTTATCCAAAAGAAGGCACATACAATGCTAAATCTACACATTTTCTAAAGTGGCTCCTGAGAGTTTGCCCATTTTTAGGCAAATATGTAAACTGCTAAAACAAATACCAAACATTTTTGACATGAAATATTACTAAGTGACTTTAACATCTAACCTATCCATTTACTTAAAGGAATTTTCTATTGTCTTCTAACAAGAAAAATATTTGAAAATTATTTTGCTTAAAGATTCCTTATAAATGTTTTTGGACTTAAAGAACAGTTATCATAAAAGTCTTTGCTTTCCTACAATGTATCCTGCCTGACGATCTATTCCCATTTCCAAATTAGACTGCTGAGACATTATTGAAAATATAATTTGTGCAAATAATACTGAAATGCTGTTCTGTAAAACAAGAATCTCCAATGCTTGTCCTAATTGCGGCTGATTTTTAACCAGTGTTCCCCAGTCTTTCCCCAAGTTTACCATCGATAAAATCAATTAGAAATTGCACCAACTCCTTTACCAGCTTACCAACTGTTAAGAGTAACTAAGTAAATAACATCGATTTCAATTCTCATCCTTGGATTATATCTAAATGAAATAGAGAGGGAAGAATTATATTCTAGAGACTAAACATGGTATTTTTTAGGGGAATACTAGTAAAGTACTATGTTCTTTAATTTAAATCTTGGAATTGCCTTATCACTAACTATATAATTACTACTTTGGATGTTGAACATATCACTAAATCATAATCCTAATCAGGCACACTCAGTGGGGTGGGAGTTATGTTCATCTCAATTTTTTTGCAGCAGCCTGCTTTAAGGAGACATTCCTTTCACTCTAGTATTTAACCTGAACTTTTATCAAATCTTCCAACACTCTTTACCATGAAAACATTTTCATTATGTCTTTTGTATATGCTTGTATGATTTAGCTCTCAGAAGCATCTATGTTTTAGGCCTTCTTAGACTTTTGAGCTTCTAACTTTAAAAGTCTAAAGAACTTATATTCACACTAGAGGCCCAGTGCATGAAATCTGTGCATGGGGGAAGAGGGGGGAATGAGTCCCTCAGCCCAGCCTGCACCCTCTCGCAATCCGGGATGCCACAGGATCGAGCCTAAACCAGCAGTAGAACATCCCACTCACAATCTGGGATTGCTGGCTCCTAACTCGCTGGCCTGCCTGCCTGCTTGCCTGATTGCCCCTAACCACTTTGCCTGCCTGCCTCATCACCCATAACCACTCTCCTGCCCATCTGATTGCCCCTAACCACTTACTTGCCTGCCTGATCGCCCCTAACTGCTCACCTACTGGCCTGATCACCCCTAACCACTCTCCTGCCCGCCTGATCGCCTCTAACCACTTGCCTGCCTGCCTGTTTGCCCCTAACCATTCTGCTCACCTGCCTGATCACCCTAACCACTTGCCTGCCTGCCTGATCATCTCTAACTGCTCGCCTGTTGCCCTGATCACACCTAACTGTTCACCTGCCTGCCTGATCACCCTAACCACCTCTGCCTTGGCCCCTGTGGCCGCAGCTTCATCCGGAAGGATGTCCAGAATGACATGCATAAGGTCATTCAGCTGTCTGGTCTAATTAGCATATTACACTTTTACTATTATAGATTCAGATACCAGTTTCTACTTGATGTCAAATGTCATTTCATTGTAATAACTGTCAAGTTAATCCTAAAGGAAATAATTTAGATTTGATGCTATTGTTATTTATTGCTTTGTAGGGCTTTTTTAAAAACCAGTGATTTTGTTGTTGTTTTATTTTGATTTGATTCTGTTTGTTAATTATTTTATGAACTTCAAGGCAGTAGAAGGTTGAATACAAGAATCTCTCAGAACCTTGGGTCTGGTTCTTTATATCTTCCTACAATCTATTTACAAAGTCAGAAAATATAAAAGACTGATTTTTTTTTTAGGTACATAAGTTATGTACAACTCTCTATGATTCCTGACTTTGCTAACACACTGTACAATATTCATTTTAAAGTAAATTTATTTAAATTTTTACTTTTGGCACCTAAACAATTATGAGTTGACAACTTGCTCTGGGTCCTTTCCAGTTTTCAACTAATATGACTATTTCTGTGGAAATATTTTTATAAGCCTTTCTTTAAACACATTCTTTCCCCACCTCCTTCTCTCTCTCTCTCTTTCTCTCTCTCTCGATGTAAACTTGACACTGTAAGAAAGTCTCTGGGGTCCTAAATTATGTTACTGGAAATGACCTCAAATGCATATATTTGTATAAAGTAAAAGGAGACATGAAGAACCAGTATCTTTCCCATAGAAAGCAGTAGGGAGACATATACTAAAAAAGACAAACACAGCAGCTGTTTACATTCAAAACTTCAGGAAATTTTTAAATCATTACGTTGTTTAAATAGGAAGGATACTGACACTTTCACAGAAGGATGGAAGGGATATTCTGATAACATGCCATTTTGCTTTCTTTAAAAAAATCCATCTTCAAATTTCATCTTACTGAAGAAAGTAGTATTTTAAAATGGACATGGGCTCTGGTCTTATTAAAAGGTGTTTCACCTCCTGCTATCCCTTCTTTATATGAAGTCAGACTCCTCTATGACGTCCCAACCCTGATAAAACTTATTTTAACGTAACAAGTGTTCAATAAGAAAACAGGGTACAATATTGCTGAATCAATCTCCTGTAAATAAAAGGCCAAGCACAATTTTTAAAACATGGCAAAAAATATAAATTTTAATGAGCATGATATAAAAGTATATCCTTACAGAATAATTTTGGATAAAATAAAAATAAATCTTATGGAGAAATCTCTCCTCTACTTTAGTTTTCAAAACTTACTAATTAGAAATGATACTGATAAACTATAATTGTTGGATAGAAGCTTGCTTAACAAGGAGAAGATATGAAAGTATTTTACACTAAAAAGACCCGTTTACATCTTCTCCCAAAAGGGGTTATTAGGGAGGATTTAAGAAGCTTAGTCAGAACTGCTAGAATGTCAGTGTAGACTTGAAAAGGAAGTAGATGGTAAAGATGAAGCTATAGATGGCAAATACTGCTGTCCTGGACCAAAATAAAGAAGAATGGAGTCACTGGGCTGTTAAAAGAGAAATGTCCTGGCAACCTTACAACTTGTGCTTAGAAATGACAGTCAAAGAGGAACATGAAAAGGAAAAAAGGAGGGAGGGTGATAAATGAATGTTTTTGGTGTCTTGGGATTCTCTAAGCCAGAAGAAGATTAACACTTCAAATCTGGAACTGGAAGCTAAGAACTGGTAACAGGAGACTGAGAAAACTGCCATAGAGCAGGAAGAACACTGGCAGTGCACAGGAAATGCTGCAAAGGTATCACTGGAGGGACACTGAGCTGTTTGCCTTGGCGTTATCAAGCCATTCTCATTGGAAATATCTCTGGAATTCTGTCCCTTGAGTTTAAAAAAAAAAAAGAGAGAGAGGGAGAATCTGAAATTTGTCTCAAGTGAAAAAGAATTTTTCAAACTTCTCATCACTCCAGGAGAAAATTAATATCTGAAGAAAAACAAATCAGACACACACACACACAGTTTGCTGAATAAAAATGGGTGAAATTACAATAATAATATTAGGGATTGAAACTAGAAGAATGAATCCCTGGTCTTTAACTATGAAAAGTTATCTAATTCTGAGGTTTAACAGTCTGATCGATGCTTCTCTGGATTTGTTTTTGTTCATTCGTTTATGTTGTTCACTATATTCCATAAATTCCACTCACCCACTTTTATCCCAGACTCCCTTTCCTCCCCAATAGGGGTCCTCTCTTCTAAATGCATCTGCATTAGTTTGATATGTACTTGAATATTTTCAGATTTCAGAGTCATTTCTGGATTATTGACTAAGTAATACTCACATGTTTGTGTGACAGAGAAAAAAATACATTAAATCTGCAGAAAACCTTCTTGGAGGCAAAACATATATCTTAATGTGGGTTTGTAAAAGCACCTGCAATGGTCTGAAAGATAACAACATATGGCCAGTTGTCGCCTGAGCATTGGAAACACTAGAACAGCAGACATTGGTCAAGTACTAGCATAGACTTGGGCCCTTTCAAACTCCCTGGGCACACCTCTCCTAATTTTGGCTCTGCTGACCTGGTCACCTCAAGAATACAATGTGTATCATGGGACAGCAGGAGCTCTGAGGCCCCACAGTGCTGTTTGACTTCTAACTTCCAAACTGAACAGCCCTTCTGATGCAACTCAAGGCAAGGGATTTAAGCTACTTGTGTCTCATGTCCTCATTGAAACAACAGATAGAACAATATCTACCCATCATGTTCACAGAAAGATTACTTAAATCACGATTATGCACAATCAGTATCCACATGGATTAAGCACTCAATGAATATTCCCCTTCTCTAAGAGGAAGGCGATTTTTACTGGCGATTTATGGAGTTCATTTGTCTTTCTGAAACAAACAAGACCTAGTGCCAATCTCTGTTCTTGAAACTTTTAAAATCTTTTACATATTTGGTACACAAAGATCAGATTGACAGAGCTCATTAGAGTGTGTGTGTGTGTGTGTGTGTGTGTACGCATGCACACTTCATGAGAGTTTATGTTTGGACAAAGGAAAACTAGGATCAGAAGTATACCTGTGATTCGTCATACCCAGAAGACCCATTATGCAATGGCTCTCAGAAACAATCTCACTGAACCGAAATTAAAGCATCTCAGCCTATCTGTTGCCAAACTGAAAAAATTCAGAAACATTAAACTTCATATTTTACAAATGTCCAGGTCATCTAGTCCAAAAAAGTGATAAGTGAGGCTATTTACTTCCCCATTCTACAGACAAGAAAATTGAGCCTGGTAACAGATTTGTTGAAAGTCACACAAACCTCCAAACACAAAACCCAATAAAACTTTTCACAATCACATGCTGCTCCTTTCCTTCCTGCACTGCTTAGAGTAAATCCCCATGGACTTCCTCTTATTGCCTCACTCACTCCTTGTGATACCATTTACATGCAGACGATGACCCATTCACATCCCCAGCTCAGACCTCTTCCCTGAATTCCATTTTTGTATCCAACTGCCTAATAGCAATTCTCGCACGTGTCCAACAATTCCCTCAGTTTAACATGTCCTACACTGAGCTCCTGATGCTCTGCCCAAACCTCCTCTTCCTGCAATCGTCCCCATCTCAATTAATGACAACTCGATTCCCCACATCACTCAAGCCAGAACTCTTGAAGCCACCCTGACTTCCTTCTCTTTCTCTCCCTCGCCCCTCCTTTTCTTCTCTCCTCTCTCTCTCTCTCTCTCTCTCTCTCTCTCTCTCTCTCTCTCTCTCACACACACACACACACACACACACACACGATATCTCCAAAAAATTAAAATTGGATACCATCCTAATCCAGCTGATCAGTCCCAATGGCCTCCATTCCTGCCCCCTTGTAGTTCATTCCCAATTCAGCAGTACAGAATGGTCCTTCGGAAAGGAGAAATTCAATGGAGTTGCTCCTTGTAAGCTCAAAACCCTTCAAAAGGTTCCCTTTCACTCAATTCCTAACAAAGGCCCATGAAACTCTACTTTAGTGGTTCTTTTTCCCTTTCTCCTTATCTCCCTCTACTGCCTGCCCACCCAGACACACTATCCACCATTGCTGTGACCCAAATACAGCTGGAGGCTCCTCTGTGTTTCCTGTCACTTCTGCCCAGGAAGCTCTTCCTCAGACAGTTGCAGAGCTCACCCCTCACTCCTCCAAGTCTTGACTCAGGTCAGCTGCTCAAGGGGAACGTCCTCACCACCTCCCAACTCCTGACATGCCCTATCTCCTTCTCTGCATTCTTTTCTCCTTAGCTGTAGTTTTCTCATCTAGCATACTGTATTTTTTATTTACTTCTCTTATCATTCTCTGAATCTCCTATCTTGGCTCTAATCTCCATAAGGACAAAAAATTCCTGATGTGTTTGATGAGTGAATGAATAAATCATTCAATGAAATAGTAGAATCCTCTCTAAATAAAACTGATTCCCAAACCAGGATTAGAGTGACCAGCCACTAAGGAAAAAAAAAAAACAAACTAAAGCTTCTATGAAATGTTCCTATATATCTATATTAATAAAAGGGTAATATGCTAATTAGACTGAACATCTTCCAGATGACCTTCTGGACATCTTTCCTGACAAAGCCAGGCCCTGGTGAAGCCGCCCCACCTCTGGTCCCAGTCCCAGGCACATACAGCTGCATCCCAGGCGCCCGAGGGGTCCTGGATTGGGAAGGTTGCAGGCCAGGCTGAGACACATCCCCCAACCCCGTGCACAAATTTCATGCACCAGGCCTCTAGTATTTATTTATATTTGTGTGTGTATGTTCATGCTGTGTGTCCACGTGGGGATTTCTATGAATAAACAAAGTTGGCATTCTGATCTGCCCCCAAACCCTTCTTTATATATAGGAAAAAAGTACTGTAAAACTTTTCAGAAAGATTAGAAATAGCAGAGCTATGTAATTAATAAAGACTACATACAGTGCTTTCCTCACACACATGTTAATTTCTCTTCAGACATCACTAACAAGCTCGAACCAGCTTAATGGATGGCTGGTGTTTGGAGGCGCATGTGCACAAGAGGGATATGGAAATGGTTAGGGCAGATGAATTGCTTTAACATAAATGTGCTGGTCAGCAAAGAGCTAATGAACAGGGGGATTTAAAATGTTGCTTGTGCAAGAAATACAGACTAGAACACATGTCTGTTACAGGCTCACTGAGGTAAATAAACAGGTGATCATTCTGAGAGAAGACAGAATTAAGAAGATACTTTACAACTGTTCCAGGTCCTGATGAAAAACCAATCCATTTTTCCTAAACTTATATTTTTAGTATATTTTAAATGTCAAGGAATTCAAAACTCATCTTTAAAATTTATGGTTGGCAATAATCATCCAAGAAATATTTTTACCTATTTTTGCTTTATCTTTGGAGCAAGTAAACGGAGAGTTAGAAATCACCAACTGATGAATTTCAGTTCCCCCGCCCCCAGCCTCATTTTCAATAGTTTACATTCTTGTGGCAGTTAATAAACAATACAATGGGCAAGATGAGACCAAAAAAGAAATAGAGAGAACCAGCCAATTGGATAATGTGCTCACCAGGTGCGAGCTAATTCACTCGGGCATCAGGGAAAAGGTATCAGCTCATGTGCAAAGCAAACAGAAACATAATGTGCTGCCGAGCTCGTGTCTGGGGGCTGTTTGTCTGTTTGTTTTTGTTTTGAGACAAATACATGGGAAGTGATTCAGGATTGTGAGTCCAACTCTAGAAATCCTCCTCCTGGGTTTGCATTCTGCTCTGCCACTTGTTAGCTCCATGACCTTAGGAACGTCACTTAAATCCTCTTCATGTCTTCATCTCTCCATATGTAAAATATGCAGAGGAGTGTCATTTCAAACAGTTGTGAAAATTAAATGTTATCATGCATATAAACTACAAGTGTCTGCAAGTAAGAAGAATAAAGTAAATACTGGCAATGATAGTATTGAAATCCTGAGTTCCCAAACACTGTTGAATGGGGTGGAGGCGATCAATGGTAGAAAAGAGGGGGGGGGACATCTATAATACTTTCAACAATAAAGATGATTTTTTAAAAAAAGAGGAAGATACTTAGGACATAGAGCTGAGTGAGAAAAGCCCACTGTGGTATGTATACTTTGATCCCATTCCTGTCTGCAGGTATATATGTGGATAAAAACACAAAATTGCTTACAAGTAAGAGATTAGATGTAGGGATTCATTTCCTTCTCGCACTGGAATGGCACAGTCCTGAGGACAATTTCAAAGAGGATTTCATTGGATCTCATAACAAAATTTTCTAAATTTTCCTACTGAGTATTTCTCAGAATTACAGGGCAAAGAGGTATGACACTGTCCCGTTGAGAAGTGCCGAGGGGGGTTGGAATGCTGGAGTGCTATGGGCAGATCCATGCATGTCACAATTACTGGCATCAGTCACTTGACTTCTGTTAGAAATAGAGGGGCAGTCATCCTTTGAGGATGCCTTAAGTTGAGCACCACTATGATGAGATACAGCACATCACTTACAAGAAAGGGTAAGATGAGAATCAAGAGCCATAAGAATAACTCAAGCTATCTTAGAAAGAACACAGTTTGCATTTTACATGTGTTCACTTTCTGGCTTATTAATATTTTCTTTGGTAAAGAGGAAAGTGCTCCACACACTACTAATGCCCATAAGCTGAGACAATACGTATGTGCTACACGATGAAGTAGCTTTTATGATTGGTGCCCCCAAAAAGTACTATCAGCAAAAGAGTACATTCATGATGTCAGCAGTTTCACAATGAGAATATTGGAGTCCCAAAAAGAACTGTGTGCAGGAGGGTGAACTATACCCTGTTGAAAGAAACAAAGGTGCCTGAAGGCTTCAGTAGCGGCATCTGCCATGTGCACGCGACCACCACAGTCAGTAGCAATAATTTGATCCATATGGTGCACATGATGGCTTTTTCAAGAGCATTTCTAATAGCGGCTGAGACAAAGCAGGTAACAGCAGAAGGTAACTGTGACAACAGAGAGAGCCTCTGCAGTTCTAGGGCACGGCTTGCTCCACAAGAAAAGAAACATAGACAAATGAGATCCAGGCCCTAACAGTGCATGCGTGTTATTCTAACCCATAAAATATAATAAGATTGACAAATGTTTACGTGAGTATTTACCTAGTGTCTAAGCAGAAAAAGACTTTTGATAACAAAAGCAATATGAGAGAACAAAAGAAAATGCAACTGTTTGCACAAATATATTAACACTATGTGCATATACAAATTCATAAAAAAATAAGGCCTCAACTTGGGGAGGGGGATTTGCCAAAATTTGAAAGATGTACAAAGATATTCATTATAGTGTATACAACATTGAAAAAAAAAAGTGAAAATGCCAAAAATGTCAAACAGTTTATAAATCATGCTACAACCATACAGTAAAATATTATGCAGTCATTAAAATTGTTTCTTAAATGTCAATACAATGAGCACATAATGTTAAGAGAACAATTATAAACCTCATTATTGTAAATATGGAACCTCACAGAAAAAAATCAGAAAGGATTCCACATTAATAATAATACTCAAGAGAAACCAAGATGGCGGCATAGGTGAACACCGGAATTGCTGCTGTGCACAACCATTTCAAAACCACAACGAAAAGAAAAAATGGATACCACTCAGACCCACAGGAAGGCTGGCTGAGTGGAAATTCTACAGCTAGAAAGAGACTGAGACGCAGAGGAGGTGCGGAAATAAAGTGCAGAGGTAGAGAGGCGCACGCGAAGGGACTCGCAGAAAGGGCTGGCAGCATTTTGTACTGGCGGGAGGTACAAGCTCATGATGGCTCTGAACTCCCAGTTCCAGGAGAGTTTCTGTGGACTCAGAATCATACAGGGAGAAGCTGGACTATCTGGCACCGTCTGGCACCAGGAGGAACTCCAGAGCGGCTTGAGACCCGGTGCCTCTTAGGGCTGAGAATCAGCCGTAGCTGGTTGCTTCGCCCTGTAGATTCCCTGAAACCCCACCCCACCCAAGCTGAGGGCACAGGCTTTTACATATAAAAGGCTAGGAAACCTCAGGCAGAAGCTAAAATAGCACCTCCTTAGAGTTCCAAGAGACTATGTACCCAGTGGTCAGAGCGGGACCACCCAGACTATAACTCCTCAGACTCATAAGGGACACACTCAGGGGGCAGACTCAGTGAGCACCAAAGCCCCACTGAAACAAATCTTGCCCCATAATGGTGTCTCCAGCATAGAAGTTCTCCCACCATAGATGCAGCTGATTCTCACACCCAAGTGGCCTGGAGGTCAATTCCTCTCAGTGAAACCAATAACAATCAAGGCTTAGCTACAACAAGACTGTGCACCAAGCCAACAAAGTAGTGCACCAAGAGTGTCCACCTCAGGTAATTGAGGAGACTGAGCCACTGGGCACTATAGGACACCTAGCACAGAAAGCCACTCTGTCAACGCAGGGAAGCAGCCAAAATGCAGAGACAAAGAAACGGATCACAAATGACAGAAATGGAAGAAAGTAAACGACTGCATATAGAGTTCAAAACCACGGTTATAAGGCTTTTCAAGAATATTCTAGAGACTGCTGATAAATTTAGTGAGACCCTCAAGGATATGAAAAAGGACTAGCTATAAATTAAGCATAAACTGACTGAAATAAAGAATAATATACAGAGATCCAACAGCAAACTAGAGGATCACAAGAATCAAGTCAAAGATATGAATTATGAAGAAGCAAAAAATGCCCAGCTGGAAAAAAAAAAAGAATCCAAAAATATGAAGATAGTGTAAGGAGCCTCTGGGACAACTTCAAGCGTACCAACATCAGAATTATAGGGATGCCAGAAGAAGAGAGAGAGTAAGATATTGAAAACCTATTTGAAGAAATAATGACAGAAATCTTCCCCTACCTGGTGAAAGAAATGGACTTCCAAGTCCAGGAAGCTCAGAGAACCCCAAACAAAAGGAACCTAAGAAGGACCACACCAAGACATATCATAATCAAAATGCCAAGAGCAAAAGACAAGGAGAGAATCTTAAAAGCAGCAAGAGAAAAGCAATCAGTTACCTATAAGGGGGCACCCATACGACTGTCAGCTGATTTCTCAACAGAAACTTTGCAGGCCAGAAGGGAGTGGCAAGGAATATTCAAAATGATGAATAGCAAGAACCTACAACCAAGATTACTTTACCCAGCAAAGCTATCATTCAGAATTGAAGGTAAGACAAAGAGCTTCACAGACAAGAAAAAGCTAAAAGAGTTCATCACCACCCAACCAATATTATATCAAATGCTGAAAGGTATCCTTTGAAAAGAGGAAGAAGAAGAAAAAGTAAACATAAAAATTATGAACAACAAATACATATCTATCAACAAGTGAACTTAAAAATCAAGTGAATAAAAAAAATCTGATGAACAGAATAAACTGGTGAACAGAATAGAATCAGGGGCATAGAAAGGGAGTGAAATAATAATTCACAGGGGGAAAGGGGTGTTGGGGGTGTGGGAAGACAAAAATCGTACACCTATGGATGAGGACAGTTGTGGTGGGGGGTGGATAAGGGCAGAGGGTGGGGTGGGAACTGGGAGGAGGGGAGCTATGGGGAGAAAAAGAGGAACAACTATAATAATATGAACAATAAAGATTAAAAAATAAAAAATAATAATCTCAGCATTATTTTCTGTCAAGTGCTGTGTTGCTCTTTGTATGCACTATCTCATGAAGTTTCATAACAAACCAATGAGACAGGTATAATCATCTGTGCTCTTTTGCAGAAGAGAAAACTGAGACACAAAGAGGTGAGGTCACTTGCTCAAGGCAACATGTGAAGTTGGAAATGGACTCAGCCAGTCCCCTGAGAATGTCTGCTCTGTACTACAAAAATCTCTAAAGGCTACGTCTCCTCTGACTTCAGAGGCTCATAAATTAAGGTACTCAAATATGTTAGAAATAGAGTGGGTGGGAGGGAATTTAAATCTTATCTATTTAAATCTTACGAATTCTCTTGAATAACTCCTGAGAACATTCATGTCAATATCCACAAGTTTGGGAACCTCTGATCCACACAACTTAGAGTGTATCAATAAATGCAATTTCATGAAGATCCAGAAATATCAGCTACTGTTCCCTTTGTAGATTCATCTCTGCCCAAATATATTTCCCTTTAAAGATTAAATCTTTTTTTAAAATATTTTAATGTATTTTTATTGATTTCAGAGAGGAAGGGAGAGAGGCAGAAACATTAATGAGGGAGAATCATTGATTGGCTGCCTCCTGCACACCTCCTACTGGAGTTCGAGTCCGCAACCTAGGCATATGGACTGAGTCAAACCAGCTAGGGCTAAAGATTCAATCTTTTAAGAAACTTTTTGAGTGTCCTTTTCTGTGTGCTTTCTATAAAGTTATTACATATCTGATGAGAGTGGAGCCAAGCTATTTCGGTGTCTGTTCTTCCCATTATACTCCCATTCAGATGAATACAAAGTAGTTACCCATTCATCAAAATTGCTTCAAATTTATTTATGGTGCAGCATCAAGGAGCTTCTGGGAATAAGAGCTTGAAGTCTATTATAGTTTCTATTAATAATTATAGTCACTAATTGCTATGAGAACTTTTTTTGGATATGCTAACATATAGTTATAAAGCAAAGGGAATCCAACAGGCTACTATAAATAGCATTATACAGCCTCACAAAAGTCATGAGAATTTTGTAAGTTTGGAGGGTGGGAAAGTATAAACATGATATTCATATTTTTAAAACATGATCATGGAATCAAAAAATCAAAATTTAGAAATTGTACTCACAAATCCATCTTCACAAATCATTCTTTAATTATTTTGGAATTATCACTTTCACACAACAGTTTTAACTATACCTGAGATTTGACAGGATTCCTAAGTGTTATTTTTACTCATTGATTCATCAAATCAAAATGTTTAAAGTGCTTGCTATGTGTCAGGCACTGTCCTAGGCACTGGCCACAGAGCACCAAATGCACCAGACAAAACCCCTGCCTTGGTGGAGCATAAGGGCATTCTATTGAAGGCACACAGAAAGCAAATAAGGTAAAAAGTAAAACATGTAGATGATGAAAACAGCATAAAAAAATAAAGCCGTCCAGGGGGATATGGAATACGAGGGGGGACCACAGTTCTAAACATTGTGGTCAGGGAAGGCCTTTCTGAGAAGGGACATTGAATATGAGCCTGAATCAGGAAGGGGGGACTCATGGAGCTAACTGGGGAACAGCATGCTGGAAAGGGGAGCAGCAAGTGCAAAGGCCCTGAGATAGGACTCACCCGCTTCTGTGTTTGAAGAACAAAAAAGAGGCCCTCATGGGTTCAGTGGAAAAGGACACAGTAACATTTGAGGTCAGAAAAGTAACAGAGGAGCCAGGTGCTACAGGGCCTATAGGCCAAGGACTCTCACTTTTCTCAGCGAGGGAGGGGGAGCAACGACAGGGATGGGTGGAATTATGGTGGACTTTGTAACTTAAAATGCTAAACCGGATGGGACACTGAAAACAGAGGCGGAATGCACAGTTGCTCTAGGTAAGGAGCAAAGGAGTGACATGATTTGGGTTTAATAGAATCCCTCTGGCTGCTGTTTTATGACTAGAATGAAGGTGAGCAAGTATTGAAACGGGAAAGGTGATTAGGAATTGCCATAATCCAGGTGAGAGGAGGTGGCAATATTAGATTCTGGGTGTGCTTGTAAATGTAAACCCAGCAGGACTTATGGATGGACCGGATGTGGCACGTTAGAAGAAGGCTTGGGGATTGAACAACTGTAAGAGCTCAGCAGTAATGGAGTTGAGGAGATTCAAGGAGCTACTTTGAGGGTGACAGCGTTAGGGGAGACAAAAAGCCCATTTGGGGGGGATATTGAGTTTCAGATGCCAGTAGAGACATCCGGGCGGAGATCCTGAGTAGGAAGTAAGACATAGGAGCCCAGGGAGTTATCAGCATGCACATGGCACTTTCAGCATCAGAGTCGATGGGATCCCTAGGGAAACAGGATAGATGAAAAAGAGAGAGGGAGCAAGGGCAGGCAGAGCCCTGGGCAGAGAGGAGAGCACGAAACAGCAAAGGAGGCTGAGAAAGGAGGTAGGTAGGGAGGAACTAGGAGAGAGGGGAATCCCAGAGGCCAAATGATAACAGTGCGTCAAGGAGAAGGGCAAGGTGATCAACTGTGACAAGTGGTGGTAGCATCCTGGTGAGCTGAAGACTGAGAGAAGCGCTTGACATCTTCCCAGTGAGCCTCACTGGCCAGGCCCTACTTCCTACTAATAAATGCCTGTCACCCAAGTTAGCCGATGTATGTGTCTGTGGCTGGCAACCAACCCTGATATACCTGCTAGTCTCCAAACTATACTTCTGTGGTAGCTCATAAACTCAAAAATCTTCAGGTCAGGTCAGTTTCCCGCCATCAGTAAAAATAAAGGCTTAGAGGCTGTTAGATTGGCAAAATAAAAGCTTAAGAAATTCCATTATGTATTAATAGTCCAATAACCATCCTTAACGATTTCTATTCACTGTAAACATTTATTAGCCTGTAATTAATTAAAATGGGATTTTTTGATGGCTCTTTCTACTGAATGGCAATCAAGCATGTGCCTCATTCAAGATTTCCTGTTCTGTGTTTGCAGGGCTTCTATGCTTTTCATTAAGTTGTAAAAACACTTGGGAACAACTGGTATAGGTGGGACAGGACAAACTTGTTTAGAGCAAAAATAATTCAGCGATGCAGGTCAAATCGATGAGTATTAGTTTAGCAATTGTGAAAAGCTTGATCTCCAGAGCATTCGTATTTTACTTCATTGTATTTTACAGACAGGTATCCCTTGGGTCCTCATTAGTGATACCAATTTTGAATTTTCATTTCTTGTTGTTTTCTGCGTGTTTAAAACATTTCACAACTTATTTGGAATTGAACTGTCTGCCTCACAGTTGCTGTTAAAAGGCTGACATAAACTATTTGTGCTTGAGAGAAATATTCTAAAAGGGTTAGTACCTGCATCAGGCCAGCTCATCAGGCAAAGCAGTCCTATGGCTTGTGACCCCACCCCTGTGGCTCACAGATATCCCCAATAGAATTACAACTTGGCACAGCTCATTGGCAAATGCTAAAAGGAGAAACTGTCTGGTTTGTCCTACCTGAAAAAAGAAAACATCTATTATGCGGACCTTCTCTGCATTATTTTTGTAATATCTTTTTTTTTTACTTTATTTATTGTTTATACTATTACAGATATCAATCTCCCCTTCCCCACTGCTTTGTCCACACACACACCCTGCCCTCAACCCCTCTTCCCTCTGGCATCACCACACTGTTGTCTGTGTCAATTAGTTATGCATGTACTAGTATGTTCTTTGGCTAATCCCTTCACCTTCTTTCATACAGTCCCCCCACCCCTGTGATAGCTGTAATATCTTTATAAAAGCTACTGTCTTTTTGTTAAAGTCTAATGAGGCAAATTTTCCTCTCCTAGTGAAAGCCTGTGCCCCCTTTCAGTCTCTCGGAGAACCTCTGAGGGCTCTGAGTAGGAAGCCTTCACCCTGAATTTGTCCTCCACCCTTTGATTCAGCTTCTACCAGGTGCCAGTGGACTTCAGTTCAGATCTGATGGCAAACTTCAGGATAAACGATAATGGTGACAAATGAGGAAATGGTTGTATTACTAATGTACGCGCAGACACTGACAGCTCGGCAGTCCCTCATATGTCACCCTCACCTGGTTGCCACAGAGCCCAGGTCTGACCTCTGCCCTCAGTGAATTATTGGGGTATAAGGGCAGGAGAGGTAGCTTGGCAGTTGCTTTCTTTCTCACTCAAATGAGCTCAACATATAGTGACTTCTCAAGATCTGATCCACTTATAAAAAGTAACCCTTTAAAGGCAAGTACAAAACAAATGTTATGTCGTCAGTGTCAATGTCATTGTGAGAACAGACCTCTGACTAGCGAGCAGGTCTGACGCGACGGAAAGCTCTGGGGTGTGGTCCGGAACTTTCAGTGTGTACCACATCATTCAATCTCGCAAGCTGCACCTCAGACCAAAATCGCTTACAAGACATGCTAAAGAAAAATACATGCTGCAAATAGATGAATGTCAATGAAAATCTTTTAAAAATGATTAAGTTCGTAACTCTCATACCATATTCAGTGCTACTCAAGTTCTATTGGTGAGCCAGAGAACAAAAATACTATTTACTTTAAAATTTTAATGTTACATTCATCACTTTGTCATACTTTGAAGGTACATTAACTTTCAGATCAACAGCATACTAACAGATATCTTTGCTTTGTGCTTTATCTAAAAGATAACATCTAGTCAAGGAATAATTAGAACTAAATTTCTGGCCTCTTTAGGAATGGATGTCAACTTTCTGGTTTGATTTTTCAAACTTTGTTCTAAATAACAAAATTAGTTTTTACTTTTCCTTGTTTTCTCTTTCTTAAAATGTCTCTTACTCTTTCTTCTTATTGTCCCTTTCCTGAAATATTATCTTTTTTAAAAAATAAATGCATACTGGTGAAAAGTATGGATTCTGAAGCAAGATGGACTGCATAATAGCTTTGTGATCTTGGAAAAACATTTATATCTCTATGACTCAGTTTCTATATCCATAAAAGGAATATAATAGTACATACCTACCTCATGAGGTTGTTCTGATAATTACTTGTATTAATATATGTAAAGTGTTTAGCTCAGTGCCTGGTATTTGCTAAATGTTATTTAGGGTTTGTCATTTTTTTGTTTTTTTCTAAATATATATTTATTGATTTCAGAGAGGGAGAAGAAGAGCAAGAGATAGAAACATCAATGATGAGAGAGAATCATTGTCTGCTTCCTGCATGCCCCCTACTGGGAATTGAGCCCACAACCCAGGCATGTGCCCTTGACCGGAATTGAACCTGGGACCTTTCAGTCCACAGACTGACACTCTATCAGCCTGAGCTAAACCGGCTAAGGCAGGGTTTATAGTTGTTAATGTTGTCGTTATTTATCTCTAAGACCCTGAGTTGCCTTTTTAAACAATTTTGAAAGCATCAGTGCTTGGAATGGGCATGGGAACTGACTTTTTTTCTAAAAGAGCTTGAAACTAACTAATTTCTTTATATTCCTTCATCACAAACACTGGATCTATGGCATCTTTTTGCAGGATGAGAACTCAGGAAGTGTTTATGGAGAAAAGGAAGTAAAAAAAGAAATGGGACCATGATCATAGGATAGTTCAACATTCATAACAAAATGGCCTAAACAAAAAGATTACATGTTCCTGAAGGTAAGATTGAGATGCCTGTTTCCGCTGTTGATAATGTAGCAAGCCAGAGAAATGACAATGTTGGATTTGGTCCTAGAGGTTGAGCCAGACATGACAAATAAGGTTAAGGTTGGGGCAGAGCTCACATTTACAGCTACGTCACACATCTAAGTATTTTAAAGAAAACAGGATTTACATATGGTGACACTGCATTTTAGAGAGATAGGACTACCAGGAAACAAAGTCCAGTGAAGGAAACTAACGAGCATAATTTTTCAGTTACAAGAAACTCCAAAAATTGGAGGCTCAGGTTACCTTCTCAAAGCATCATTTCGAAGTTAACATGAAATGCACCATTCTGCTGACCTGCAGGAGTTGCACAACTTACGGATACTTTGAAAATATATTATCAAAAGTGTCTTAGGAAACATCCTAGTTCTATCATCGTGACCAAAAGCAATTCTATGGAAGAACTAGAGTAATTCGGAGCTTGATACAAGTATGACTGACCTAAAAGAGAATATAAAGTGAATCCTTTGTATGCTTAGAAGAAATTATTAGGATTACATTCAGCTGTAAATAACAGGAAGCTGACTCATTTATCTTATGATACAAGAAGTCCAGGAGTGGTATTTCAGGACTAGTACAGGTATAAACAAAGGCCCAGGCTCCATCCAAACGCCTAATGCCACACCATGTAAGCCTTGTCCTCAAGGTCGTAAGATGGGTGTACCACATCCTGGCTGGAAGAAATGGGTAAGGGGAAAGCAAAGAGCAAATATTTGCTGATTTGCTGAGTCTTTTTTTTAAATCATCTTTATCAATGGTCTTTCTAAAGACCCTACCACCCAGTAGATTTCCACTGTTCACTAAATTACATGACAATGGAGCCTTGAAGATGAATATTTTTAACTGGACTCATCGTTATTCTTGACAGAATCAGTCAGAAAAGGAATTTTAGGTAATGATTGGAAAGACAACAAGCAATCAGTGCCACAAAACAAGGCATTACGGAGTCTAGAAACAGGACAATCTTCCTCCGATACTGTCCAGGAAGGAGATGCCAACCAGCCCATTCACAGGAGTTGGATGAAGCAGCTTTCCTTGATCTTGGAATCTGCCATTGAGATCATCTAACTCCATGTTCCCAAATAACCTAATAGTCATTTGCCCACTCAATTAGCTTTGCTACATGGACAGACAGAGTGCACTGGCCAGCCAATGCCTTCATTCTAACATTTATATTTTTATTTTAAGTGAAGTAGCCTTCTACTTCACCACATAACCACTTGTGGATTTAAGTTTCCTCTCTCAGTCCCTGAGGACCTGGAGAACTCTGGATCCACTTATCGAAATCAATCTCTCTTAGTTCTAGTTTGGCTGAAATAGTTTTACTCTTTAAAATTATTTTACATAGGGTTGTGGACATATATTTTTATAGGATTTGACAAAATATATTAAACTCTAAGGTTGCTATTTACTTATTTTGACATCTTTCCTAGACCAATACCTAAACACACAAAATTGGTTGTAATCATGACCATCAACTAAGAATACTTGGTTTAGAATAGGAAGAAACTGGCTAAGTTAGACTAGCACTATACTCACCCTCTAAATAAAAGGCAAGTCAGCACTTTCTGATTATGCATATTTGGTAGGTTGATTTTTTTAAACTTCTGTGATCCCCTTCAATATACTCAATTTGGAATCTCCCTTGAAACATGCCACATATTAACAAGGCTCAAAGTGAACAGACATTGGTGAATAGCTTCTATCAGCATATACAATGCTTCAAATATCCTTACCTAACGTTGGGTGACGGTACCAGAAGATAAAAACTATCTGATAAACACCTACTTATTAGGTAAGTGTCAAGTGCTTTGTATGTATTACCTTTTTAATAACTATAGCCCTGAAATGAAGCTGTTGCTATTTCTAAATTAGAAGTGAGAAACCTGAGGTTTGGAGAGAATAGGTAACTTGCTAAAGGCACACAACTAAAAGTGGCAGAGAACGGATATTCATAGGGTCTCTCGGCTGCCCAAACCTGAACTCTTTCCACTACATCGCTGGGCCTCCCTGCACTTCTCTTACAAGCCTGAGCTCTCAGGTAAGGAATCATTGAAGTTTTGAACTAGAATAGACTTTGGAGTTCACATGGTACAAAACAATAAAACCAATATTGCTCCAGAAAAATTGAGCTATTTGACTCCCAAACTAGTGTTTGCCTTATAACAAGGCCCCCGGCCCCTGTTTGACCTCTGTGGTGTGCCACCTCCCTACAATGGTCGCATCACTATTTCCAAGCCTTGCCACTGCAATGATGAGCCTTGGCAATGAGATCAGCAGGAAAATGAACAGCCGTTAGAGTCAAGCTAATTCATTGTGCAGTTTCCTACGTGTATATATGTGCTCAGGTGCATCAGGTTCTACCGTTTGACCACATAACCAACAGCAGGGCTAACTCAGCATTAAACAGCTATGTACTTGAGATTTCACAGTGTAGGAAGAAGGGCCCACTTTTCTAGTCGAAATGGCTAACCCATAATTTTCAAAAAGGGCAACTGCTTGTCACAGACAGATAACATTTTTAAAGAGCAATACAAAAACTTACTCAGCCGCATCTATTATTGCAAATATCCACTGAGTGCAATAATTGACATAAATGTACTGCTATTTTTCAGAAGAGAGAAAAGGAGCAGAAATGGTGACAGGAAATCTGAAGGGAAGAAAGAAAGAACAGAAAGCAAGAAAGCAGAGTTGCAAAGCAGAAAAGAGGAGAGGGAACGCAAGGACCTGTGACATGATGAAAGGGAGCAAAAGAAGACAGACAATAAAAAAATTTAGGAGGAGGAAAAGAGGGGCCAAGAGAGAAAGCAGGTGAGGTACAGATGGAAGGAAAGGGGCAGAGCAGGAAAGGCAGAGAAGATTCTGAGGTGAGTGCAGCAGTCAGTCACTGGCAAACTGTTCTCACCCCTTCTCTTAGTCACCTGGTAAATGGGCCTCAATGTACATCAATAACCAGTCCTATATGAAACACTCATGGGCTCTCCCATAGCTTCAACAAATCCGCTAATCAAAAGTTAACGTATTTTGTTTTAAAAATAACATTTTATTTCCCTTGGGAGAGCTAATTCAGCATTAAAAGATAACCTGAGTTTTCAATGTTTACTTTGGAACCTTAGAGTTCTCATAACTATCTCTTTGTGGCATTCAAAACAATCTAATACCTTAGCTTTGTTTTTGAGTGATTTGGACTACTTTAAATCACAAATCAAATTCTATACTGATTCTTCTGTACACCCCCAAATCCAGTTATTATAGCTGGTTCCTACAGAAGATCAGATAAAGAGGGAAAAAATGTACAGCTTTAGAGAACCACACATTTTAGAAATAACTGATTAACCCACAAGCACAGCATTCAACCCTTCAGAAGCTCTGCTGCCAGTAAGATGAGCGTAGCCGGTGACCACGGTGAAAACTACTCTCTGGGCTACATGACTGATCCCAATGTGAAATCATGTCATAGGGATTTCCTGAGAAGGAAGAATAATCTCTCTCTCACACACACACACCACCCCGATTGTTTCGAACAGGCACTATGGGATCTTCATATTTGAAAATCCAATTCAATTGCTGAAAATGTGTTTTTAACACTTCTTTGCCTAAAGCTTATTAGATTAAAATTATATACTTTGGTTATTTTATAATGACTCTAAAGTTGGGGGAATAATCACTCAATACTTTCTTGAAACCAAAATATTTAGATAAACGCATTTCCTATTTTATGTTATGTCATCACGCAGACACAGCCTAAACCACTTCTCTGTTCCTAGTGAACCTCCCCATCCACACAAATGCCCTGCCTTTCTTCCCTTCCTGACAGAGTGTAGAGCCAACTACTTTTTCTATTTCTGTTTGACATAAAAAAAATTTAAATTTAAATCTTAAAAAATTTAAACTTCACTGTTCTGTGTGAGAATATGTACAACATGTTTAAATGCCAGTGTTCAAAAAGTACTAGTCACTAATTTATGTTTTTTCAAATGTAAATAAATTGAAATAAATTGGGATTAGTGCATTGACAACTATCTGTAAAAATTAAAGACATAAAAAGTGTCAAAGTAGCATTTGAAATCATCAGAACCAATATAGATTAATATGCAACATATCCTATGTAACTGATAATGCAAGGTTCCCAGATTATTCTATAAACTTGACCAGTTCTAAAGAGGGGAAAAAAAAGATATTTCCTTTTGAATGAAACTAATTTATAAAAACAATTGCAGGTCAATGGTATTGATTTTAAAATCTTTTTTTTTAAATCCTCATGGGAGGATTATTTTTTCCATTGATTTGTTTTAGAGAGAATGGGAAGGAGGAGGGGGAGAGAGAAACATTGACATGATAGACACATTAATTAATTATCTCCCACTGACTGAGCCCAGGGATCAGAACCTGAAACCAAGGTACATGCTCCTGACCAGGAATCGAACCCTTGACCTTCTGTCTGCAGGCCAATGCTCTAACCACTGAGCATCTGGCCAGGGCTACTTTAAAAACTAATTAAAATAGCTATCACCTACTCTTTAAAGTCGAAAAAAATTTTAACAAGACAGTTCTGTAAAAATTACACTTACAGGATTAAACAACACAACTTTCTTATTTAATCTTTAATATTTTTAATGAAAATTTTAGAAGTTTAAAATAAAGATTCATAAAATCAGAGGAAAATATCCTAATTGAATACTTTCTTGTAATGTAGTGTAGTGAGTGAAGTAAGAATATCTGCATAAATAAGTTATTTTCAATAATTTTAAAGAACTGTTTTTTGTGTGTTTTTTAATTAATGACTGGAATTGAAATACACAGGAAATATACATTAAAGCAAGATTTATGATTTAAAAAACAATATAAACCACTTCAGCAAAATGTGTTTGAAATAAATTGTAGAAAGTGAGATGAAATACATGACAAGTAAAGCAAAATGCTTTAAATGCTCAATTTTCTTAGGCACAAGAAGTACACAGCTGCAGTTCACTTATAAATTGTATTTGGCAAATGATCCTGAGAGTTTAAATATACTGATTCTGGCATCTGAGACATATAAAGGATAAATAACCATACATTTGATCAACAGTAACCTTAGCAAGAGCAGATCATTTTAATTCAAATATTTAAATCAGTCCTTTGAACGGAATTTAATCTGGAGGATATTACCAAAAATTATGGCCGACACATATCATTCCTATATTGGGAAGGTCATTATATTGCACTGCCTTTGAACAGTGATTTTAAAACAACCAGTTGATTCCAGAACACGTATATATCATAGTAATGCTGGCAACTGTTACAACTAAACACAATATATATTTCATCCTGATTATTTCTTTTTTTCAGGTCAATGTCCTGTTTTAGCAGTAGGAATTTAATTTCCCACCCACCTCACAATATGATTAAATAAATAATGGAATGGAAATGTAGCATGAAAGAATTATTGCTAGGGATTTAAAAAATACAAAAAAATCCCCTTTTAAAAGCATCATGCCATATCACCAATTCCTTTCTGCTTAAGGCAGAATTTTCCCCCTCAAATCAATATTTTAGAGCATATTTTGTGCTGTAATTGAACGTTTTCCCCCACCTTATGCCACATAGTAACAGATTCTAGTCACCTGAAATTTATATAATGTAACCTCAATTTAAAAATTAATTTATTCTTTTAAAAACTCAGGCGAATTGTCTCAAGCACTTTGGGCAGACTCATATACCTATGCGTAGCTTTCATAGAAGTTTTTCTAAGGTCTGATCTCTCCTTCTGATGGTCACTGAGTGATGGGTCCTTACTAACATGATTTCGGTGGTTTATAGTCTTTTACCCCAAAATGATGCCAAAATTCCTTCAAACAAAAAGGGGGAAAAAAGTCTTTCCACTGTTGTGACTGAGATTGTGGGAGAATTTAATATTGACAAATACTGACATATTCACTATAAATTAAATGGGGGGAGGGGGCTGCCAACAACAACAAAAAAGGTATCTAGATGCCTGACCTGTGGGGGTGAGAAAGAGGGATTATCGCGGGAAAGGAAAGGCGCAGGCATCAATTCAAGGCTTGCTTGTTTCACAAGGTGGCTCTGGTCCCTAGGAGAAGGGGCAGTGAGTCACCAGGTATCACTAGGAGACAGAATGGCTACCTGTCTGGACCATCCAGATTTCCACTTCCTATTTTCCCATCATCTGCTACTTTGTACCAAAAATAAAAAAAAAAAAAAAAAAATGCAGGTTTGGGCCTGGAAACCATGATGTGGAAAATGACAATATTTTTGGATTTGTGCAAAAGAAAAAGGAAATTCTACAAAAAAAAAAAAAATTCTGACCCTGAGACCTTTCTTTTTTTATTCAACAGGATGTTATATGAGACCTCTTTTTGCTGAGCTTCTGCACTGTGGTGGTATGGTGGACTCATTTAAAGACACCACAGTTCATTGTGACGAAGGGAGATTAAAAGACATAAGAAGAGGACAACAGGGGTACCAACTGGCACCCCTTTATTAAGAGATGAGAACTAGGAGAAGTAACCACGCACTGTTTACAGAGTTGCCAAAACTGCAAAAAGGTGGATAGACTACTGAACATTGGAAATATGTAACAATTCTGTAACACACACAAGCTTCAAATTTTTAGTATTATATTCTTATTTGTTTTTTCTCCAAAGTTGATTTTCAATATAAATCTCTAATAAGTGTGACACAGAGAGCCATAATTTTGAGCTACTCTTATACCAGACTGGCATTTGCCTTTCCATTTCACATTCCAAGCTCTGTCACAGCACGAGGGTCAGGAGGTCTCGTTAACAGTGATGTTCTGGGTAAGGCGCCGTCCCACCTACCACCTCTCCTACCGCAATGCACTCGTTTAGGCAAAAAAGGGACAGCCCTCAGCTGCACCCAAACACGATTCCTTTAGATGCTGAGTTCAGTGTTAATCATAGGTAAGGATGTTTTTTTCTGATACACTTTAAACAACCAGTTTACAGTTTACAGTTTATGTTTTAAAGATTTGGAAGGTTAGAAATAAAGTCTGAAACTAATATTTTACTGATGTCTTAGCTTTAAAATTTTTTGGCCGAATGACCTATTTTGTTCTCATATAAAAGGAGTCAACCACAAAGTGTATTAGGTAAAGTTTTCAGCAGCTCAATTCTTAAAAGATACTATATAATTAATTTTTAATATTAATTTTTAAGAGTCTAAGAGAAAAAGAGACGCACGTAAGCATCGTTTCATTTTTAAGTATTTCTTCTACCTGTAGAGCATTTTATAGGGGAAAACTCTTTCTGAAGGTCTATAGCTACAGCTAGTTTCAAAATATAAATATTGATAAAAGAGGTAAGAGGAATTTCATATCTGACATGAACTATTGTCAAACCTTATCATAATTTGATCTTCTTAGCCTTACATAATTAAATTCTACCTTTTCTGGTAGTGGAAAAGAGGTACAAATCAAGACTTTCCCCCCAACGTCCAAAGTGAAGTATTACACTTTATTCTTACTCTGTATCAGCCATTCCTTTTCAGATTCAGGGATGTGATTATGGTCAGTCTTAGGGTGACTTACATTTTCTAGATTTATCTCAAAAGCAAATACTATATCATATTTTGGTATTTTTAAGTTTTCTATGCTGGCACCTTACAAAGAATGTGGAAAACAGGCTGTATAGCATCACCTGGTCTTCCATCACCACCTGACAATCATACCTTTTAGCTCAGCCTCGGCTCACTTACCACTCTCTTACAGCTACTGACAGGCAAGCACCCTTCCTAAGGGCTACCCAGAGTGACCGGCTCAGTCTTTGGGTTAGATCGGCGTTGCCATATTAGCTGGTCTTTCCACTTACAGACCCCAGAAAAACACCAGAATGTTCTTGGGAAGAGGATGTGGTAAGCCCTTTCATTCAAGGAGAGACTAGTTATAGAAAATTAATTTTCCAAAGTCTAAAATTCCACCAAATTAAACTGCTTTACAGACAAGGCTGTCACCATACCACAAGAAAGTTGTAAAAGCACTCATTTAAATCTCTAGAAAGCATTTATTCAGGCTTAACATTTTAAAGTAGACATAAAGGTGTGTATTTTTTAATTGAAAACGTAAGGATTCTTCATTGTTATGTGCATGGTTATCTAAAATGCCAGCTGGTCCATGGATTATCTCCTGCTATGTATATAACTGTTAGCCTACAAGAGATCAAAACTATGAGATTCTATTCAATAGTTTCTATTTGGTTAGGTATAAGAATTTTTTGCCTTGGAATTCTTATTAAATAATACCTGTCGTGGCTTGAAAGCTCCATGGAAGTGAAATATTAAGAAGTCCCAGCAGAAATACAGAAAAAAATAGACAATCCCTGTTTATTTTCCCACAAACTGGAATGACTAGTCTAAAATATTAAAAATACATGCACCACATAAAATTATATTTGTTGGAGGTAAATTTTACTTCTTCAATGATATTTAATTTTGCTGAAGGAGTCTATGATGATCCTTTTTTTTTTTTTAAGGTACTTTTAAATGATAAGGGCCTCCCAGCCCCTACCTGGAGATTAAAGCTGCACAAATACTAGACAAAGTCATGAATAAACATCCCAGAGATCATTCTAAGTACAAACAGCACGTTTTAAAGTAACGGAGGAATGAGGGAAAGCACCATTACTGACATTTAAACACTTTTAAAAGAACAGAGAGCTGGGGGCAGCCGCCACCTCTCAGGGGGGCTGCTGGACACTGACCGGAATAGAGGGACCCTGGCTGGTGAGCAGCGGGAACTTTGCCGCGGGCTGGCGACCGCGCGGGGCGGCCGCAGACCGGGGCGCGTCCATCTGTCACCGGACCATCCGGAGAGCCCGGGGCCAGCCCCAGCGGCAGCCGCGGGCCCTTCAGGGGGGGACCGGACGCAAGACAAAGGTCTGGAACCCAAGTACTGGGGGTAAGGAAACAAGATGCGCGGGTTCATCCAACGTGTCCGCTGCATGAACTGGGAGGGAGGGGGGCGAGGCCCGACCCCGAGAATCCCCAGGCATCTCTTCCAACCACCTGCCCATGGCGAGGCGATAGGTGCGTGAGGGGCGTGCGATGTGCGTGGAGGGCACGGAATAACCCCCGACTCCATTCTCAGTAACTTTGTTCTGTGTCCCTCCACCGGACGCGATGTTGAGGGAAGGGCTGGTTCCCGTCTGAAGGGCCCCTTGGGGAGAAGGAGAGGAAAAGGCCGCGCTGCGGGCGCCCCGGGTCAGGTGGCGAGCGCGGGACGCCTCGGTACCTACCATGGTATTCTTGTCCCGGTACGTAGCAGGTGGGGTTGCCCGCAATGTGCAGGGAAATGAGCACCTCGCCTTGCTCCCCGTCCCCTTCCAGCTCCCCGTGGTGGGTGCACAGAAAAAAGAAGGGCGAGAAGCGGGGGTAAGCGCCCGCCGCCGCGCGCGCCCTCAGCGTCGCCCCCAGCACCAGCGCCAGGAGGCAAGTCCGCGCGGCCCAGCCGCCGCGCTCCATGCCGCCGCGCGCTCCGAGCGCCGCTCGCTCATTCAGTTTTGGAGACGCCGGGACGGAGGCGCCGCGCGGAGGGAGGGCGAGAAGGCGGCGGAGGGGAGCGGAGCGGGCT
Source organism: Murina feae (assembly GCA_004026665.1). Lineage (NCBI taxonomy): Eukaryota > Metazoa > Chordata > Mammalia > Chiroptera > Vespertilionidae > Murina > Murina feae. The sequence continues at coordinate 18,405 of PVJC01005160.1, read as the reverse complement.
CGGGAGCGGAGCCCCGCAGGGAAGTTCGGCGGGAGACCCCGGCTCCCAAAGTTTCTTTGAGCCGCGCGCGAGCGGGGCCGGATCGGTGGGTGCCGAGAGCGCGTCGCCCAAGCCGCGGCGAGCTGCAGCGGCCACTGCCTCCGCGCAACGCCCCTCGGCCAGTCCCGGGAAAGCGCCCGCCCCCCTCCACACCTTCTTAAAGCCCCGGGCGCCGAGGCCCGCCCCTCCCGCCCCGCCGCACGTGTCCCCGCCGCTCCTCCGCCCCCAGCACCGCCCCCCGCGCGCGCGCCCGCCCCGCGCCTCCGAGCTCCTTCGCCCGCACCTCGCGCCGAAGAGGCGCAGCCCGGAGCTCAGGGCGCACCGAAAGGGTCGCTGAGGGGCGCTAGCTGGCGGGGTCCGAGGGTACTGTCGGGGGTCACGGGTCCGAGAATCTCTGTGCGGGACTAAATGCCTCGGGGAGGAAGACCCTCCTGCCTGCTCTCTGGAGGAGTGAAGGAAGTGGACCGACCATCCCCTTTGGCCCTCCGATTTCCCCGTTCCTGGGAGGAGGCGTGGGGGAAGGAGAGAGGCGGCGGGGACGGGAGCTGGCGCCGGGTCCTTTGTCTGCGCCGGCTGCGCCCCGCGCCCCTGGGGGCTCGCACTCCTTCTGGGGATCGCCCGCGGTCCCGAACCCTGAGCGGTCCCTAGGCCCCCTTCCCATCCTGGCCTCGAGCCCCTTCTGCTGCCCACACCCTGCCTCGCGCTGCAGCCGCAGAGCCACATCTGTAGCGGGATTTAAAATGAGATTAAACCAAACTGGAATTGGCAGCCTCGAGTGGTGCCTGGAAACGGTGATTTGTGCAGCCCGGGTGTGGGGAATTGTGTGGCAGGAAAGGCTGGCGGAGCCGAGCCCCGACAGGCGCTCGTCGCTGGACTGTTCTGTTATTCATTGCTGCTGGTTCTTCAGGCGAGATGGTTGTAATTTTTTTTAAATCAGTGTTTATTACCTTTAAATGTCAGCTAGGACCAATGTCCCTGTAATGGGAGGAAGGGGAAAACGTACTGGGGAGATGCTGGCAGCGGTGATTGAATCGGGTGGTAATGAGCTACTGCACATAAGACTGCGGGGAAGTGAAATAAAAAGCACGTTTTAAACCGAGGACGGCAGGCAGGGCCCTGCGGCATCCGGAGATACGGAGTGGGGTTGCCAGGTTTTAATGCCTTTCCCCACCCAACCTTGGCTACCACCAAGCCCAGATAAACCCGTATACAGAAATGAGAAGATTATAAAATTGAAAGCGATGGTGTCTTTGCCTACATTTGTAGGGAGCGGAGGTGGGGGGTGAAAGGCAAGGTCCAGGCAGGAGAACTCTACAATCATTTAGTTACGAAAGGAAGAAATTGTTTCTTTCCTCTCTTACCCCGCCTGAGTTAAGGCAGGTAGAAAGGGCCCGCTTCTAGCTGCCTTCAAAATCCCTGAGGGCTCAATGGCTGCATATATATTTGATGTAATAATTGTTACCTGCAGCTCTGTGATGAGTGCAGCCTATATGAGCTGTAGGTAAGTTAGCTCATTTAATCCTCCAACCACCCAGAGAGCAAAAATGATTCCCCTTTCCTAAGGGAGGAAATGTCAGAAATGTTAATTTGCCCAGTGTCAGTAACAAAGACTGGATGCTAGGCAGCCTGGCTGCTGGTTCCAGTCTCTGCCTTGCAACCATCTACAACCCTCCTTAGCCCAGAAGACACTACCGCCTCCTGTTCTGGGCAGGGAATGTTTCCCACTAGAATTACAAGAAATTCACCCACAGCTGGCAAGACGATGGCCATGTCTTCCAGTTGAGTTATGTAAATATAACCTCACAAAAATGAATCACTTCTAGAAAGAATCCCAAACTATTGAATGTTTTAATATTTTTAATTTTTGTTGTATTTATTGGAGTGACATTGGTTAATAAAATTATACAGGTTTCAAGTGTCCAGCTCTATCAAACATCATCTGTATATTGCATCATGCATTCACCCAAAGTCAAGTCTCCTTCCATCATCATATATTCCCCCATTACCCTCTTCTACTTCCCCAACTACTGAACATTCTCAATGAACACTTAAAAAATGTTTACTCTGCCCTGACCGGTTTGGCTCAGTGGATAGAGCATCGGCTTGCAGACTGACGGGTCCCAGGTTTGATTCCGGTCGGGGGCATGTGCCTTGGTTGCGGGCACATTCCCAGTTGGGGGGGTGTGCAGGAGGCAGCTGATTGATGTTTCTAACTCTCTATCCCTCTCCCTTCCTCTCTGTAAAAAATAAATAAAATATATTTTTTTTAAAAAAATGTTTACTCTGTGCTAAGCACTGTCCTAAGTACTTTACACATATTCTGAATCTTCATAACAGCCCTATCCTATTGATATTCTCATTTTATATATAATGAAACTGAAGCACAGGGAGATCAAGTCACACAATTTCTCCAAGGTCACACAACTAAGTGGGAGCTACAACTTGAACAGTCTAATTCCAGAGTCCCAGCACTCAACCCCAGGAAACACTTCTAAGGAATGCATGTTGATGTTTCAAGAGGGATGCGAAGAGAACTGTTCTTTATCTAAGGTCAGATTACCTCGCTTAGTCTTTATATTAACTTGTGAAGTGGGTATAGTTATCATTTTTTTTAGAAGGGAAAGTTGAGATCCATAAAAATTGAATCATTTGTCAAGGGCACTCAGTAAGAAGAGAAGCCTGGGATCAAATCTGGCCATGCCCGATCCCAGGTGGCTGCTGAAATCATCTTTAGTCGAGCACTGATACTTGACCTAGGACATACGTGGCACTTCCTTACCAGAAGGTCCCCCTCTTTCCACTCAGTAAAGGTACACTCTTGGGCACCACTCACCCTGGCTTTCTTAACATTCCATTTATGTGGCCAAGTTTATTCTTCAATCTTCCCCTTTTTTTGTGCTTTCTTAACTTTTTACAACATTACTTTGCTATGTGCATTCAGGTGACTTTTATACTCTTAACTACTCAGGCTCCAGTCTCTGACTACAGCCCTGTGGTTGTTCATTAACAGTCACAGAGACTGTTTAAATAATGCCCTTAGTGGTGTTGAGCTGCTTAAGAAGAGAGCAGATGTACACCCACTTTAGTAGTCCTTTAGACCAGACTGTGTCACACATCTCTGAGAATTGCTGGGTTGAATACACTTCAACCAGTTATTATTAACTTTTTAATAAACTTAAAAATAAATCAGGAAAATGCATAAGATGGATATAGAATCACCTTGAACATTAGGAATAGCATCATCCTACCACAGCAGTTTAAGTCACACAGTAAAGTGGCATCCAAAACTTCCAGTTTCCCAGCTTGTGTGCTAAACCTTAGATCTTATGTCTTACATAAACATCAAGAATATTTGTCTCACAAACAACAATAACAACAAAATAAAACATACACATGGTCTAATGAAGAAAAACATGGGAGGTCAGATCTTACCTATTTCATAAAAAATAATATTCATCTGATCCACAAAAATCTAACTAAGCTTCAAACTAAGTGGAAAATTAGAGAAATGCTTTTCAAGAAAAATAGGTTATATTCAATAAAATCTCCACACAGAAAAGGTGGTGTCAGGAGTGAGAAATGAGTAAATATTTGGAAAAGGGAGTTTAAAATGGGATGAGACTTCTTTTTAATTAAAAGAGCTATGAAGTGCTAATTAGTGTACCAAAAAATCATACTTAAGCATCCTTGGACTATAAATCCTTTCTTGAGAATAAGAAATTATCTCCCAGTATTAAATTTTAATCATAACACAATTGGGAATTAAATATCCTATATTATAAAAGGGTTATATGCAAATTGACCCTAATATCAGGATGACCAGAATGATCACTCGACCAGTCACTATGAGGTGCACTGATCACCTCTTGGTCCCTTTCCCTGGCCGGCAGACTCCAATCACCTGATGGCCACCTGCGGCAGGGGTGGGGTTGGCAAGTGGGGAGGGGGGCTACAGTCCATCTCTCAGTCCCTTCCCCCAGCTCTCAAGCACTGATCACTCAATGGGGAATGGGGAGCCAGGGGTGGGTGGCAGTGGGGGGCAGGGCCAGCTGCAGGCAGCTGGGGAAGATGGACCTGATCACAGGCCAGGCCTAGGGACCATACCTGCACATGAATTTCATGTGCCAGGCCTCGAGTTATACATAATATCAGAATTATATCCTATCCTATATAATAAAAGCCTAATATGCTAAGTGTCTGGTTTCCCAGTGAGCTGTTCAACCAATCATAGCATAATATGCTAATGATATGCTAAGACCACTCAACCACTTGCTATGGCAGACGCTCCCACTGGTAGGTTAGCTTGCTGCAGGGGTCTGGCCAATCAGGGATTGAGATGTGTTGGACAAGCCCTGGAGCCCTCCTGCGGTCCCTCCCTGGCTGGCCAACCTCCTGTGTCTGCATCCCTCCCTGGCCCTGATCGTACCCTGGTGGGGGTCCCTCAGCCTGGCCTGTGCCCTCTTGCAATCCAGGACCCCTCAGGGGATGTCGGAGAGCCGGTTTCGGCCCGATCCCGCAGGCCACGCCAAGGAATCCCAATGGTGCACAAATTCATGTGCCTGGCCTCTAGTATACATACATATGTATGTGTGAAAATAGAAGAGATCACAAAAATGATAATTATTGTCCTCCTAAACATGAAATAAAGATAAGATGAAAATAATATAAAGAAAAATAGTTTATATGATCAATCACATATACATGAAGGTCTGAAGCATCTTCAATTTGACAAATTTACTGCATAAAAATCCAACTATTTAACTCATATATTCATTATAGTTTTTATATGTCACAAGTAATTTGATTACCTACATGGAAGAATATAAAATGATACTACTCAGAGCAGCACAACACAAGAACAAAATATGCCCTCTAGGAATGAAACAAAATGTGAAATTATACACAGATAAAATTATAAAACAAATTTGCCAAGTTATTTAACTTCTAAGTAATGGTAGAACCCTAATTCAAGTATAGACAGAATGTTCCCTAGCAACTAACCACTATACCATTCGTCCTTGAGTCAAAGAAGGGGAAATACCAGTGTCTTACTAGAATACCAAATGACAAAATGTTAGAAAGCAAAGTAAAAGAGGATACAATTTCATACCTACTGGAATGTCAAAAGTTAAAAGTCTGACAAAAGCAAGAATTGGTGAGGCTGTGAATTGACAGGAACTCTTACAAGTTACTGCTGGACTATTGCAACCATCTGGAAAGCAATATTTCAATATCTAGTAAAGTTGAAGCAATAAAGTAATTTTGTCTTTAATTGTACACTAGAGAGACATGCCCAGTGGGTGCAAAAGGAGAAATGTATAAGAATGCTAGTAATATACTATTATTAGCAACAACAGAAAACACCTACATATCCATTAATTAATGAATAAATAAATGATTTTTCACACAGTGGAGCAAAGTTTCTTGCTTTTTTAACAGCATCAGTGAAATATTATAACTTATTTCCCCCACATATCATTCCTAGTTGAGAATTTGTCTAATTTTGAAACTAGCTTTAGAAGTCTTTCAGAGATGTTTAATATTCATTCTCTTTACATTTTCTTTTACTCTTCTATTATTTGAACTCTCTAGACTTTCCCCAGATATCTCTTCCAGATAATGCTTTATTTTAACTACATAATCATTATAGTTGATAGAACCTTTTGTTTGTAAGCAATAGAGACTCCACTCAAATTAGTTTAATCCAAAAAAAATGCTATTTATTGGTTGAAATAACTGAAACATTCAAAGAAGGTCTAGCTTTGAGCATAGATTAAATAATTCTACCACGACTCTACTCAGTCTCTCTTTCAGCTCTGCTCTTCCCTGCAGTGGTACTACTCTTAGGTAGACCCTCTCAGCATGGTAGCCAATGGCAAGGGCAGGCATATTTATCACTTCAGGGTTGAGTTTCATTGGATTAGTTTAGAGTTGTATGCCAATCCCTGAATCAGTTTCTGTGATGGAAATGCTAATTGGTCCATTCTGGGACATGAATCCAAGAGCCTAGAGTGAATAAGTGTAGGGTCAGGCCCACCAAAAGCACATGGAATATGAGAGAGATAGTGGTGAGTCCATAAAAGAAATGGACTATGTACCAAAAGAAGAGGAAGTGATGGTAAGCAGAACAAACTGCATCCACTGAAGATTGAAATATCCTTCCATTGTCTAGCAGTGGAGTTTATTCTGTTGTCATGCAGTTCTCCAGTAACTGCAGGCTGTCTGACAATATGTCTGAATGGATTATTCCGCTTAATGGACAATGCTGATCAGGCCTGGTTTTCAGAAGTAGCATTCATGGTAAGGCCAATTTTAACTTGACCAAGATAAGTCTGGACCATTGTAAAATAGAGGTCTGGACTTCCATGTTTTGTAAAACTTAATAACATTAATGGTGCTTCCTATTCGAGTCCTCAGTTTGTTATTCTATGATGACCTACAATAATAATCTATAATTCTGTAAATCTTTCCAGTAAAGTTAAATAAAAAAGAAGGATTTGCTTAATGCTGTTGGATTCAATGCTATGTACTGATGTGATGGGAAAATTATTCAGGAGCATTTCATTTTTAAGAAAATACTGCCCACATTATCAATGTCTTGATAGGTCCAGGTTTATAAAAAACTGCAATCTATACTTTCTGAGCACACGACCTTGTTGGCAACTTTTCACCATACACACACAAAAAAATTATCTTGGAATTCAATAGCCTTTAGTTGTGCTCAAAAAAATAATGTGTTTGAAACAAGACAGGATGCAATTGCAAATGTTGTCTACCCACTTTCTTTTCATAGTATTCAAGGAAATTTTCTGAGGAGGCTTTCTACTTATAAACTTTCTTCCCATTGGAATAGCCAGTATTTTGATTATCAGGGATTAAACCAAAGAAGATTGATAAATATTGATTCATTAAATATTGTTCACCTAGAGTATGCCAAGTATCATACTAACCCTGGGGATATAAGAATGAACAAAGACAGTCTGAACACTCAAAGAGTTTATAGTTAGATGGAGGAAACATATAGACAAGTCATTATAATAAAGTATGACAAATACTTTGATAAAGTGAATAATATGCATTGTGGTACTTAGAATTGTGGGGTCAGCAAGAAAAATAATGAAATGAGATGACAGAGGCTTGAGGAATGCTTCAATAGGGAATAAATGTCTTAAGAAAATCTTGGGCTAAGTCTTACAGACAAATAGGAATTATTCAGATACAAGCGGTGGGGTGGAAATGGAAAGAAGGCCCAAGCCCAGTAAACAGAGATATGAGCAAATATAGTGAGTTCAGCTAACTAAAAATAGGTTTACGTGAAGGGTACATGTAACCGAAGATGCAGGCATTTCCTGGTAGATCTGAGAGTAAAAAATATGTCAAGTGGCCACTGAGATTTTATACATATACTTGCAATTAAGTTTGTCTTAAAAACGTTTTAATAGGTTAACATTCTTGGGGGTGGTTATAGGAGAAATATTAGTCATCTGCATCTTAGTGTCAATTAGTTTAATCAGTTTGGGTCTAGATCAGGGACCAGAAAACTTTTCTTATAAAGGGCCAGCTAGTAAATATTCTCCACTTTTCAAGCCACACAGTTTCTGTTGCAACTACTCAACTCTGCAGTTGTATTGTGAAAGCAGCCATAGGCAGTATGTGAGCAAATAGACGCAGCTGTGTCCCACAAGAACTTGATTAACAAAATAGACCTTGCATTCCAAAAACAGTGCCCCTTCCTAGGCTTGCTGACCCCAAAACAAACCTTGGACCTTGACTATCTGCCTGGACAGACAATCCTACCTCCTCATTTTTCTCTTAACTGGCCACCCCTTTCAAGTTCATATAAGTTCTTCATTTGAAAAATGGTGCTGAAGAGCGAAGGAAAACCCTACCTATCCTTTCTTGATCCATACCCTGCTGGGAATCCTATACAGCGAAGTGGCTTCTCTTGTTCCAGTTATAAGCCTCCCTTTCAAGTTTATATTGTAAAGCATCAGATTTCCTTTTCTCTTCCTTGCTCTGGCCTGTGTGTGGCACACAGGTGTGCCTAGAAGTAATTTTGGCTATGTGCAGGTTACAGGGAACATTGCATTCCAATTCCGAATTTATTTCCCTCACCCCACACTCTCCTCCAGCTATAGCAAATCATAGTTAGGGTTTAAGCCTAAACACAAAAGCCTATTTAATGCATTACAAAGCTAAAATATAGCATTATTCCACTGCTAAAGTTCTGTCATGTTTAGTAAATGTTTGGGTCTTGGACCATGACACGCACTCTGAATGGCATAAAAATAAGAACTAGGAATACCAAGCCTTTCGGGAGAGGAAAATAAGACTATATAACTGGCTACCTTTAGTAATTTATTTCTCTCATTATTTATACGCATTCAAATTTGAGAAGATAATTAAAGCTTAAAGGGGACTTGTTCATACCAAACAATTTGTCTCTATGAATTCCTTTTTTTGTGCATTTCACATGTCAGAGACACAAAATAATGCCACCATTACTTGCCAGTTGCATGAACTTTGATCTCAAGTGGGTTCTAGGCCAGTTCAAACAAAGCACTAAATGTGAAATGATAAGCAACGTCCATGCCTATGATATTACGAGATTTTATTTTTCACATAGTGCACACAATGGCATATTTTTGTCTTTATTTTTCGGTTAATGACTATAATGTGATTATCGCTCAAAGTCAGCAACAAATCTAACAATGTTTTGAAGACACAAACTTCTCAGCATTATACAACCCAGAATAATATAGCTTATCTCCTAATCATTTAATGGACATTTCGTTGTTGATTAATATTAGGGGATTAATATGAGAAAAACCATTGACAAAACTTGCCTTATAATTGAAAATCTAACATTAGAAGAGTTATAAAACTGGTCACTGTTAAGATATGGTTTTACAAAGTTGCTCCTGAAGCTGTAGGCACTAATGCAGGAATCAATCATATTAAAAGCCTTAACTTAGTCAAATTCCCTATCATTTATATAATAAATACAGGAAGTGTTAAATAGCACACAGTTTACATTAAAATATGAGGCAAGACACATAAGACAAATGCTGTAGCTTCAGTATTAAGGTATGTAAATGATTGGAACCCATGGCCAAAAGTGCTCAAAGCCAGGTGCTTTTGTAATAATCAAGTGGTACAAATGATGTGACTATAGCATTACATTTGAGGATTGTAACCAACTATCTCTAAATTGCTAGCCCTCAGTGGTTCTGATTATTCTGGAGGGCTTGTGAGTTTTGTTTTATGAGAACCCACAAACCTAAGAATCCAACAATAAAGTTCTGACCCAACTTACTGTCTACTAACTGTAAGTTATACGCTCATATTTAAGAAATGGTAGTTATTTTACTACTTTATGAACACACATATATGATTGGCCAAATTAAAGCCTTTAAAATTATGACTATTACTATTATTTTGTACTAATATGTGAAGCTTGAGCAGCAAATGTGTGTAACCATGTCTTAACAGTGATGTTTTATAATTCAGAAAGTTAGATTTCTCAACTGTAAGACAAATTTTAATTATTTTTCTCTTATTAAATTCTTTTTAATAAGACTCACAAAATTACTGATGACATTGTTCCTTTCTGGTAAAACTCCTAAATTAGTTCACTAAACTGCCTGCAAGGTGGATTTATAGCTTTTTAAATATACTCGCAAGTGTTTATTCTAGATATAGCCTTTGTCTAAAGCGTTTTTGAAATATTGCTGATCACAAAAATCTCCTTCTATTTTATAAGTTAATTTAAGAAATACACAATAACTGCTTGCCTTTTCAGTTCAGGTGGAAGTCAAGTCAAAGGTATTAAACATTTTATAGCCACTTTCTCTGTTCAATATGATTAGGGATATCATGAGTTGATAAAGCTGGCAAAAAAGACCACTTTTTGTGCTTTTATAATGCATAGCTCTCAGATATTGCACTGCAATACTTCAAGAGTTAAAATATCCATATGTTTAATACTGACCATCAAATGTATTATCTAATATAATAAAAGAGTAATATGCAAATTGACCATTACCCGAGACACCTAAGCCACGCCCACCAGCCAAGCCACACCTCCCAGCCAACCAGAGCGGCTGTATGCAAATTAGCCCAGCCAAGATGGAGGTCGGCAGCCATGGAGCTAGAGCAAACCAGAGGCTTCTGTTGCAACTGCCTGCCTAGGCTGGCTGAGCCTCTGCTCATGGCCACGCCCACCAGCCAATCAGAGCAGCTGTATGCAAATTAACCCAGCCAAGATGGAGGCTGGCAGGGCAGCTCTGCACTGGGAGCCTCCGAGGCTGGCATAGCTGTGCCAGGTGTGTCAGCTCAGTGGGGCAGGGGGTCCGTCCTGGGGCCTCCTCGGGGCATCTAGGAGCACCCGTCCCAGGTCCACTGCCTGGCTCCACCCCCAGGGGGCCTCTGCGGGGAGTGCAGGTGCAGCCATCCAGGGTCCGCTACCTTCATTCGCCCCCTAGGGGCCTCCACAGGGCATGCAGGAGCATCTGCTGCACAGTGCGGAGCATCCAAAGCCAGTCCGCTGCCCGGCTCCACCCCGGGTGTGTTTGCTCAGCAGCAGGGCCCCACTGAGGGATCCTGCACCAGCATCTGCCCCTGGCTTGCCACCCAGCTCTGCGCCAGGTGTGTCCCCTCAGCGGTGGGGGCCCACCAGGCGTGTGCGATCGTGGGCCCTCCAGTGGGAAACGTCCAGGCCTGCACTCACCAACCCTCCCACCCCCCAGTGCACGAACCCTGAAGGGGCTGTGGGCAGCCTGAAAATGGCCCTCAGCCCCTCACCCAGGCTAGCCAGGCATGCCAGCAGGTAGACATCTCCCCCGAGGTGTCCCAGACTGCAAGAGGGCACAGGCAGGGCTGAGGGGACCCCCCCCCCCGAGTGCACCAATTTTTGTGTACCAGGCCCTAGTATGTAATAAAAGGGTTAATTTCCTAACTCTCCTTTACTTACTGGCCACCCTGCTTTATTTTGCAGAAGCCATTCCAGTGAGCCAGCCAAGGTTTTTCCATGAGTCATTTAAAGTGCCTGAGAGAGAGTGGACGGTTCACAGGCTCTCATGAAATGAAATCAGAAATTCTTCCCAGTCACAAGGCCCAGGGACCAGGTGCCCCATAGTGAGAATGACATGCCCCTCTCTTTAAAGGATCCATGCTCTCTGACCTGAGCGGACAGAGTGATCCATGCACAGGGTGACAGAGACTGGTGAGTTATTGAGATCAAGCAGCTTTGCTAGCTGACACGAAAACCCTAACCTCTGTTTGCCAATAAGCAGCCCTTTCTGGAAACTCAGTCATGGGCTTCCACGGAGCCTCCTCCCTGCCTCTGTTAATCATTGAACTCTCTTTTTCTGAATTTGCGACTGAGTCATGGCTTTAACTCTAGGACAGCCTGATAAAGGTCCAGCATCAGTGACCTGCCCTGGGATTTCCAGGTCAAAGGAAAAGGAAAAAGAGGGGAAAATGACAACAACGGCTGACTTAAGAGAGGCCCCGTGACAAGTGTTAATTGTTGAAAAATAATGTTGTCCTCAAAATGACCTCACTACCTCAGTGCTCCCTGCTGACGAATAAACTGAGCCTAGACTAAGCTATAGCATCTAAAAGAAAGATGAAGCCTCTTTTATCCACCGCATTTAGTGTTTCGCTAATAATTGGCATAAGCGGCTAATAATGATTAGGACAACTATTGTCCTGACTTATATATACTAGTAAAGCAACTGTTCACTGAAGTTGAAAGTGAGCCTGTATGACTGATTCTCTTAAGAGGAAATCATAGATAAACCCACAAAAGTTTTGACAGCTCGGGCTTAGTGACTGCACCTCCCAATACTTATTATTGGTAAAACTGGGCATGATTTTGTTGTCTTGGAGATATTTATTTTATTAGTCACTTTAGGAATTCAATTGTTATTATAATTTAAATGTATATACAAGATGAAATTCAGAAACTAAGGAAGCCCTGAGATCACATCTTATCATATCAGGCAAGTCTTATAGGCCAGTGAGCAGCCTGTTGCTGCTGAAATTTATTTTCTAAATTGCTTATTATTAAATGATAAATTATTAAATAAGTCAGGGAAATAAAAACATAGTAAGTGTTTAGTAGATGACTTAGCAGTCCAAGAATCTAATTTTAGTACAGTTTCAGGCCATAAATTTTACATCTTTATAACATTCTATAATTGAGAAAACAGTTGCAATCACAAATAGTCATTTTATTTAATCCTCAAAATAAATCCATGAGGTTGGTTTTGCCATTCCATTCTACAGATGCCAATGGTGAGGCTCAGTGAGTTTAAGAGCACAGCTAGTAAATAAACTTGGACCCAAATCTACTAACTAAACCTATTGTCAGAAACACGGTTTCAGTATCCTTTTCCACACAGAGTAGTAGGCAGCAGATTCTATTTAGGTTGCCATATTAGTTGAAATCTCTTTGTCATCCTGCCACTGTACCAAGCTACCTCTGACAATCTGATAGCTAGAAAGCAATAGCTTTATTTAATCCCTAAGTACTAATTACGGCAAAGTAGTGAGTGAGCTATAGCCTTCCCACCACAGGGCATTTCTCTGGGCTCTCCACTTCAATTAATTCCTATTTGAAGAAAAATCTGGAGAAAAGGTAGGCTCTGTAAGAAAAATAAAAAGATAAGCCTGATTAAGAAAATGAAAAGAAATATAGTTTAACATAGTTTAAAAAGAATTTAACCACAGATAAGAAGAGATTATAGAAATTGTAGGGGAAAATCGGTTCAACCTTAAGGCAATAAAATTGAAAATCTAGGGAGAAGTGGAAAATTTCCAGCAAAATATAAATTACTAAAATTAGCCTAAGAAAAGAATGAACACCTAAACAAACCAATAATAATAGAAGACAACTAAAGATACACCTTTAAGAAAAGGTACAGGCCCAGTTGGCTTTACAGATCTATTTAGTCTTTAAAAATTAATGATTCTGTCCTCCATTGTGTTTTTGCTGTTAGAATAATGCATTAATCTTCATTTTATATAGACACAAAACCTTATTGACAAAATCCAATAGTACAAACAAGAAACCTCTAAATCTGTTTTCCTTAAGAACACAGATTGAAAATTCCAAGTAAAGTATAATCAATCTAATCTAGAAACAAATAAAAGTGCAATAATTTGAGTTTACCCCAGGTATGCAAGGATAGTTCAATATTAAACAATCTTTCAAGATAATTCACTACAACAACAAATTGGGTGTGAGAATGAATATTGCTGTGAAAACAAGATTTATCAAAATTCAATCTTCATTTCTATTTTTTAAACTTCCAGCCCTGGCTGGTGTGGTTCAGTTGGTTGAAGCATCATCCCATACACTGGAAGGTGGCAGGTTCAATTCCTGGTCAAGCACATACCTAAGTTGTGGGATCAATACCCAGTTGGAGGGCTATGGGAAGTAATCAATCTATGTTTCTCTTTCTCTCTCTCTCTCTCTCTCTCTCTCTCTCTCTCTCTCTCTCTCTGTCTCCTCTTTCTCCAATATCAATTTTTTAAAACTTCCAAATACAATAAAAGTTGAAGGAAAATGTTATATTGTTTGACACAAACCAACAGCCAACATCAAACTAAATAGTAAAATGTCAAAGCCATTTCTGTTATAATCAGGAACAATGCAGAAAGAATGTCTACATTAACATTATTGTTCAACACAATTTTAGAGCAAATGCATTAGAAAAAAAGTCCATGTAAATATTGAAAAATAAAAACAAAATTATTATTTTTGCAGGATATGATTACAGACATAGAAATTCTAAGAAACTAGTGTAATAAATCAATAGTACTTTAAAAAGAATGTCTTTGAGGTAATTTACAAACATAATTTGTTCTCTTTATACTAGCAATAACTAACAGAATAATGTAGCATATTTATAACATATAAATATCATTCATGACAAAATATACATTTAAAAAAACAAAATTATACTAAGGAGCATAAATAAAAATCTGAACTCATTGAAAAATGTTCATGAATAAGGAATTTTAACATTATAAAATGTTATCCTTTCAAATTAATATGTAAATTTAATTCCATTCAAATATACATATTTTAGAGCTGAGTAATATTTTAAAGGTCAATGGAAAGCATCTGAGAAAAGCCAAGAAGACTCTGAAAAAGATAATTTTGATAAAGGACTTGCCTTGTCAGATATTAAATATAAGATAATGCTACTATAATAAAAATAGTAGAAATAGTAACAGGGAATGAAGGGAAATCCATCAAGTATACATAAATGACAAATGTAGCATTCCATTTACAGGCAAAACTAGAGCTTATTCAATATATAGTGTAAAAATAGTAGGCTAATTATCTAGGAAAAAAATTTATTTCCTATCTCATTACATATACAAAAATAAATTATATTTGGATTTAACTTTAAATGAAAAATAAAGTTATTAGTTTGCATAATTGTGGGGCAGAGGAAATCTTTATAAGACAGGAAACTCAGGAACCATTAAGCAAACTAATAAACATAGATCTTGTATAACAATTTAAAAGGTTTCTAGGGCAAAATATATTATAAAAATAATATTAGCAAACAAAAAATATTAGCTTACTGAGCATCATGTCTATTCTACATGTTTTACATTTTAAAATTCATTTAATCCTCATCCCACTTTATGAATTAGGTGCTATTATCTTCCCCATACTTCAGATGATGACTCTTTAGCTCTAGATCACACAACCAATAAATAATAAACCTAGCATTTGAACTCAGACAGTCTGGCTTCAGAAACTGGGCACTACACTAAATGACTTCTCACATCATTGATTAGAAAAATACATGTGCAACATATATTACTACCAATTATACCACCAATATACAATGAATTCTAAAAACTAGTAATAACAAGAAATAATAATAGACTAGCAACACAAAAGAGATGGTGACAATGGATATGAATGGTTAATTTACAAAAGAGTAAATTCATTGGCCAATAATAAAAGATGTTCAACCAACTAGGCAAATAAATGTAAAAACAATAGCAAATTATAAACAATGACAAAAAGCTATTGCTGTCAAGTATGCTGGGAAAAAAGTCTCTGGTGGGAATTTGAGGATGAGTTGCCACACTTTTGAAATCTGGCCTTATCACTGAAAATGTAATCTAATCTAATAAAAGAGTGATATGCAAATTAACCATCTCTCTGGAATGCCTAAGCCACGCCCACCAGCCAAAGCCACGCCCATCAGCCAATCAAAATGGCTGTATGCAAATTAGCCCAGCCAAGATGGCGGCCGGCAGCCACGGAGCTAGAGCAAACAGCAGGCTTCCATTGCAACTGCCTGCCTAGGCTGGCTGAGCCTCTGCTCACAGTAACGATGTTTCAATTATAGAAGCCACGGAGCTGAAACAAACAGGAGGCTTCCTTACCTGCCTAGGCCTCGGCTCAAAGCAAAAGTGTTTCAATTATAGAAGATAAATAAACCTCAGAAACCTGATTCCAGCCAGCCTCACTGGGACCTTGGGTCAATGGGAGCTGTGGGCAGCCTGAAGGCCTGAAAACGGCCCTCAGCCCCTCACCCAGGCTGGCCAGATACCCCAGTAGGGACCCAAAACCTGAAGGGGCTGTGGGCAGCCTGAAAATGGCCCTCAGCCTGTCACCCAGGCTTGCCACACCCCAATGGGGTGAGGGTCCACACTGGGGGGCTTGGCCAGCCTGCAAACAGCCATCAGCCCTTCACCCAGGCTGGCCAGGCATGCCAGCAGGTGGACATCCCCTGAGGGGTCCCAGACTGCAAGAGGGCACAGGCCGGGCTGAGGGACCCCCAAGTGCACAAATTTTTGTGCACCAGGCCTCTAGTCCTATATAATAAAAGGCCAATATGCAAATTGACCAAATGGTGGAATGACAGGTCACTATGATGCACACTGACCACCAGGCGGCAGACGCTCAATGTAGGAGCTGCCCCCTGTTGGTCAGTGTGCTCCACAGCGATAGTGCTGATCAGCCAGAAACCCTGAACCAGGCTCATGGCTGGCGAGTGCAGCGGCAGTGGCAGAAGCCTCTCCTGCCTCCGCTGCTGGCAGGTGGACATCCCCCAAGGGCTCCCGGACTGCGAGAACTCAGGCTGGGCTATGGAACCTCCCACCTTCAAGTGCATGAATCTCATGCACTGGGCTCTAGTATATACATAACCTTTTACCTACAAATTTCACTTTTGGGAATCCTTCTTATTGAAGTAAAAACATTAGTTGTAAGACCACTTATAAGAATGTTTATTAAAACATTGTTGTACTGTAATTGGTTATGGTATATCCATTCTAAGGAATATCATATAGCTGCTAAATAGAAAAAAGTAAGATTATATTTGTTACCCTTTATAGATGTCCATGAATTAAGTGAGAAAACAACTAGCAAGTAAAGTGTATAGTGTCTTCCCATTAAAAAAAATCAGACATTGTAAGATATTATTTGCTTTTATTGAGGCATTGAGAAATGCTATTAATATCAGTTCCTCTGGGGGTGCAATAAAGGAGGTGGTTATAAAGAAAAAGAATATTATCTTTTAAATATATGGATTGTCCCACTTGAAAATTTTAATCTGAAATAAATACTTGCATATGCAAAGATAATTTTTGAAGATATCCAAGAATGGACTGAAATGTGAGTATGGGAAAGAAAATTTTTCTCTTCAGATTGTTAGGTGTTTTGTGGGTGTGTTTTCTTTTTAATAAGGAACACATTCGTTTTTTAAAATCCGATAAACTAATTTCAGTGATTGAAAGTAGCTTATAGTCACCCTTCAAGAAGTATTTACATTTTACTGAATGACTCAGAACTTTTTATCTAGGAAGAATAAGTCTGCTTTATTCCAAACAGATCATCAAAGAGGCCAATAGGAGAGGAACATCAAAACATATCACACAGACCCACTAACTGGGTTTATCTGCACACAACTCTTCAAATATTTCCTTCTTGTTTATAGAACTTCTCTTCTTGAACTTAAAAGCTTTGCTGTCAGGATCTCAAGGAAGCTGAGAGAGACATATTTAGTATTAGGATAATAATCCATGAAATCTGGAGGGATGAGATTGGCAAACATCATATACGTCTGTTAGTACTATTCATATCACACATGTCACTTTTTTTTTTTTTCTATTCCCACCCGAGGATATTTTTCCATTGGTTTTTTTTTTCCCATTGATTTTTAGAGAGAGAGGGACAGACAACACATCAATTGGTTGCCTGGGACAGCGAGGAGACTGCAACCGAGGTATGTGCCCTTGACCAGAATCAAACCCAGGACCCTTCAGTCCACAGGCCGATACTCTATTCACTGAGCCAAATCGGCTAGGGCCATATGTCAGTTTTTATATCAGGCTGATCCACAGATCTGAAAGAACCAGAAACCTCTATGTGTCAAAATTATTTGTTGTGTACATGTTTCAAGGAAACCTCAAGTTGGTGATTACATTTCACAAGGACACTGTGAAAAGCCATTTGTAGCTTTCAAACTTTATGTTGCCAGCAGAAGGTAGACATTGATCACATAAAGAGCAGATGGTAATACTGAGAGAATAGATATTCTACTGTTATTCCAAATGCAAGTCCAGCAGGCAGAAATTACAATCTAATATAATAAAAGAGAAACATGCAAATTGACCGTTACCACCAGCCAATCAGAGCAGCTGTATGCAAATTAACTCAGCCAAGATGGAGGCTGGCAGGGCGGCTCTGCACTGGGAGCCTCCACGGCCGGCCGACATAGCTGTGTCAGGTGTGTCAGCTCAGTGGGAAGGGGGGTCTGGCCTGGGGCCTCCTCGGGGCGTCCAGGAGCAGCTGTCCTGGGTCTGCTGCCTAGCTCCGCCCCCGGAGCCTCCGAGGCGTATCCAGGAGCACCTGTCCCGGGTCCACTGCCTGGCTCCACCCCCTGGGGGCCTCCCCGGGGCATGCAGGAGCACTGGGCCTCTGCAGGGTGTGCAGGAGCAGCCGTCTGGGTCTGCTGCCTGGCTTTGCCCCCAGGGGCCTCTGCGGGACATCCAGGAACGCCTGTCCTGGGTCCACTGCCTGGCTCTGCCCCGGGGGTCTCCTCGGGGGCATACGGGAACACCCGTCTAGGGTCCACTGCCTTCGTCCGCCCCCCGGGGGCCTCTGCAGGGCATGTGGGAACATCAGCTGCACAGTGTGGAGCATTCAAAGCCAGTCCGCTGCCCGGCTCCACCCCGGGTGTGTTCACTCAGCAGCAGGGCCCCACGGAGGGATTCTGCACCAGCGTCCGCCCCTGGCTTGCCACCCAACTCTGTGCCAGGTGTGTCCCCTCAGCGGTGTGGGCCCACCAGGCGTGTGCAATCGTGGGCCCTCCGATGGGAAAC
>PVJC01005159.1:0-60292 GCA_004026665.1 Murina feae | reverse complement strand
GATGGTTGGGGGGGAGTTGGGAGATCAACTGAAAGACTTGCATGCATGCATAGGAGAATAATCAGTGGACACGGGAAACTGGGGGTTAGGGAGGAGGGGGGGGAAGGGCGAGGGGAAAAAATGGAGATCTATCTATCATCTGTTGTAATACTTATCTATCACTTGTTGTAATACTTTAAGCAATGAAATAAAAAAAAATCAGAAAAAAACTAGGATGTGGAATTAATAAACATAAAAGTTTATATCAACAAAATAGAAGACAGAAATATAAATATGGGAAAGAAAGAGGAAATTTAGGAGGTGGTTCTTTGAAAAATAATGTAAAATAAAAGAGATCAACACCTAGAAATCCGATTATAGATAAAAGAGAAAGAATAATCATAGATGCAAGAAGGATTTAAAAATATCACATTCAAATGATTTCCTAAAGGAGAAATGATTTTTAGCAAAATATAAATTACTCAAGCCTATCTCAGGAGTGGAAAACTTGAATAGACCAACAACTGAAGATGAGACTGTAAAGGTGATTAGAGATCTACCATTGAAAAGGGCATGAGGACCAGATGGGTTCACAGCTGAGACTTATCCTAACCTTTATAGAATATATAATTAGGATGTCACCTCAACTGTTCTAGGCCATAAAAAGCTACACAGCTCCCCAATTAATTTCATGGAAACAGCATACATTTATTACCAAAATCTGATAAAGCATGATAGGAAAGTAGAAAAGTATACACCACCTTCAGTTAGGAATGTAGATATGAAGTTCTAAATAAAACTTTGGCAAAGGAATCCAGGAGTGTATATAAAAGTATATTCTGATCAAATAAGAGTTTATTCCAGGGATGCAAATGGAGTTCAATATCAGATAATTTATCAGTTCATTAAAGGAAGGAAATTGTGTGATCATACCTACAGACACTGAAAACAATATGAAAGGACAGAAAAAAAAAAAAAAGACTGGAAACCACTTAAATAACTAGGAGAAATAAAAACTGAATAGAAAAAATAAAATAATAAAACCACTTCAATTAAAGTCATTAATAAGGAAGTAATGCCTGTTTTTACTATTTAAATTGTCTAAAAGGTTGTTTGAAAATAATATAATAAAATTAACTAGAAGCTACACTGAAAATTATAGCTAAAATGACCTTTTTAAAAAATTAATTACATGATAGTATACCTACAAAGAGCTGAGACACTAATAAAATCTACCGGTATTAATAAAAAAGTTTGATAAGGTGCCAGAAAATAAAATATAAGAATTAAATACAGGAAAATTAAAAGCTATCAGCTTCTCTTTATTTTAATAATAATAACACAGAAATGGAAATAGGAAACATAGCCAATGGTGATAAAATATTTTTTAAACTTAGATTCAATTTATTTTTAAATTGTACCTTTTTATTTTGAGTTAATTGTAGCTTCATATGCAATTGTAAGAAATAATACAAAAATATCTTTGTACCTTTTACTCAGTTCCCCCATTAATAACATCTTACAGAACTATAGTGCAGTGTTATAACCAGAAAACTGACATTGATATAAAATATTTCCATCCCCACAAGGATCCCTCAGATTTCCTTTTTCATAGCCATACTCACTTCCTTCACACCCCCACCCCCTTCTTAACTGCTAACATTCACTAATCTGTCTTCCATTGCTATTGTTTTTTCAATGCAAGAGTGCTTGTTAAAAGGACTCAGATGGTATGTAAGCTTTTGGGGTTGGCCTTCTTTACTCACCACATTCTCTGGAGATTCCTCCAGATCGTGGGTTTCTAGTTCGTTCCCTTATAATGCTAAGTAGAATCCCATGATGGGGAAATACACATTTTATTGAACTATTTGCCTGTTAAAGAATATCTGGGTTGTTTCTAGTTTGTGGCTATCACAGATAAAACTGCCAGCAACATTTGGGTAGAGATTTTTGTATGTGTGAACATAAGTCTTAATTACTCTGGGACAAATGCCCAGGAGTATAACTGTTGAGTTTCATGGTAGTTTCATGTTAGTTTCTAAAGAAACTGAAGAACTTTTTCAGAGTGGCTGTATCATTTAACATCTTCATTAGCAATGTATTAGTGATCTAGTTTCTCCAACTGCCCCCGACCCAGCATTTGTTATTGTCATTATTTATTTTAACCACCCTGATAGGCATTTAGTGATATTTCAGTGTGGTTTGAATTTGCATTTCCCTAATAGCTAATGATGCTGCACATCTTCTCATACGCTTATTTGCCGTCTATATTTTCTGTTCGGTGAAATGAGGCTTCACATCTTTTACCCATTTTCTAATTGGATTTTGTTTTTTACTGCTGAGTTTTGAGATTTTTAAAATATACTGAGGATGGTCCTTTGTTGGAATATATAGTTTACAAATAACAAGGAACTTTTCTTCCCACGTCCTAATAATGGATTCTGATTCTTTGAGTTAGTTGATTCACATTTAGAGAATATATTGTGTTAAAACATGTAACTTTGAACACAAGAAAATAGCTTCTAGCTGCACGAGTGTATAGTTGATTCTGTAGGTTGGGTGCTTCTGTGACATGAAGCTATGAGCCATGGCTCCAACCTGTACACCAAGGCACCACAAGGCATCACAGTGACCTCACAGCAACCCTGGATATTTTCAAGAGAAATACAGGGACATTTTACATCTGTTGGCAAAAGTGCAAACTACTAGCTCAGAGTAGTTTACATTTGCATCATCGGATCATTACTACATTTCTTTTAATGTCATGATATCCTCGTGAAACTAGATTTTTGGCAGTTACTGAAATGTGGAACAGGAAATGAGAGTGGTGTGGTCCCACATGATTTCCAGGTGTGAGAAGTCGTGTAGTGCCCACAGGTACGTGCATTCCTTTACCAAGGAATTATGATGGTCACAGAGTGAAACAGAGAATAGTTTTCTTGCAATTTATTTGGGCTATTTTTTTTTTCAAATACCTTGTTCCGTTGTTTGGACCTAACTCCGTAACAAATGGAATGAACTGTGAGAGAATTACAGAGCCACTAAGGGAGCCATGAGGGCATCATCTGCTCCAGGATGGCACAGACTAAGCGAAGGCAATTCAGTCCTCTAAGTGGAGGAGGCCATCGTTGCAACTACTATGAAAACAGCTACATGGGCCACTGATAGATGAGCATTACTTAAATACAATAAACTCCTTTTGTGAATTTGTAAAAAAAAATTAGTTTTAATCCTGCAAATGCTGCACACAGACTACTCATATTTACCCCAAGGAGTTCATTGCTATTCCATCCACTGCCTCCATTACAACCTGCAGGGATGAAGGAATACAAAACAATGACAAATTGATTACTGCTCCATTGGATCTTCAGGAGCCAAAAATCTGAGAGCTGCCTTGCTAGGAGACTCAATACATTTGACGAGTTTCTTAATATTCAGAAGCTAGGCATCAGGTCTACTCAGGATTTACACTTGCTAGTGTTATTTCCTTTGTGTGTTTTGTAATGGGATTTGTTAAATACAAAGGACACATGTCTACCTTACTATATCATTACTCAATAAATCATATTAGGATCATCTGAACCAGACCTTCTTAATCCTTTTCCAGAGAGACTTTCCCATCCAATTTCAAAATGTAAAACTTCCCTGGCCTGTCTAAGAGAAATTCTTGAGAGTATACTTCCATAAAGTCTCCGTTCCCTTCTGAGAGAATGTCAATAAACTCATCTGGGTCTTCCTGAACTAGGAAGGGCAGTGCACAGTGTGCCAAGCGTTACTGGAATTTTATGGGTGACTATAAAGAGATAGTGGGTAAGAAATGCCAAAAGCTTTGATGTTTAAAACCACTTTGTCATCTCTTTCGCCGAACACAAGCAGTGTTAATATAGTCTTGATAATTAGATATGTAGTCTGGAATGACAGAGTGCTACTACTGAAAAAAATTGGGGGTCATAGAGGCAGATGTCAACAGGAAAGTAAGCTTCCGAGAACTTTTATTAATTGGTGGGGTGACAGGGGGTGGCTCTAGGTTCCCACAGACCATGAAGTAATTTGGGTCAAGTTCAACCAGATACATGAGGCAGCTGACACCTGTAATTAGTGCACTTTTATAATTCTATGCTCTTGTTGTTTCTGATTGCACTTGCCTCTCTTAGAACCTTAGGACATACCGCCCCACAGTGATGTCTTGGGTTAACTCTCAACAACTATGAAGAGAAAGGAGCAAAGACAGATGTTGAAATGGAAGCAGGTAGGATGCCTGAATATTTCTCAGAAAAACAACACGTGATTCTCCAGCTGAGAGGAAATGACAATCTGCATTAGTACTGCAAATGAACAAATTGGGAGGCCTTTTTGAGTGGAAATAAATGGCTGGGTTACTATTTATAGTCAATCAATTAAGGAGCAAATGCTAGCACCCACATGATGTTCCCCTGCTTGGTGAAATATAGATAGTGATCCACCATAATGCCCATTTCATTAAGGCTCTTTCGAGCAACTTTGATGTTTGTCTCAAGAGGAATGTCCTTTTTAAAATCAATGACTCCTGCCCCTTCCATCAAATTCTCACTCTCCCTTTATGGTTAAGGCCAAATATCCTGGAGAGGGAAGCCTTAGTTGGCTCAACATTACCCATTTCCTCTGTATGTCAGAATATTAAGAGGTGCCCAAGGAGACAGTGTCTATTTTAGGACCTTTCTGAAATCCATTTAGGTACACCCAGTGGCCACTCAACTGAACAGCTACTAATTATTTTACAGATTCTATACTAAATATTCATATACCTGATCTTGCTTAAACCTCACAAGAGCCTTCCAATGAAGATAGTATTATTCTCATTTTGCAGATCCAGAAACTGAAAACCACACTGGTTAGCTTACCTCAGTTTTATTCATTCATTCATTCATTCATTCATTCTTTCATAACTGTTTATAGAGTGCCTACTGTGTGTTACACACTATTGTAGTTACTGAAGATAAAACAAAAAAGATAAAGGAAAAAGTCCTGGATTTATGGAATTTGTATCCGAGTGGGAGATATAATCAGCACATGAAATATGGAAGATATAAAATATACTTAGTGATTATATTGTTGTACATAAAAAAATAAAACAAGAATAGGGATAGGAAACACTAAGGGGATTAGAGTTTTAAATAGGATAGATTGAAATGGCCTTACTGAGCCATGTGGTGGGTTAAAGAGGGCTTAAATTATTTGTCACTTCTATTCGAAAAAGAGGTGTATTCACTTCTTCTAAAATCTGGCCATTCAGTGTCTTCTTTAGCCAACAGCATTTGGTGGAAGTTATGTGATGCTGGCCTAGCTTCAAGATGACTGGCAGCTTCCGCGCTGGCTTCTTCTATGCTCTGAGCTGTTATGCAACCACGGTTACTCTTTGAGATGCCATGTTGTGAGGAAGCCCAAGCTATGCATAGCAAGACTCATATTCTCTCAAGAGAGAGAGAAAGAGAGAGAGAGAGAGAGAGAGAGAGTGAGTTTTGGAGGGGGTGGAGAGTTGTGCCAAATAAGCTGGAAGATTCGGCATATTCTATCCCCTTCTTGAAGGTCCATAATACCAATTAGCAAATTAAAGACCCTGATAAGGTCTGTAAAGGCTTGGGGACGAACTGCATGTAACTAAAACATTATGAATTTTCTTGCCCTTAACAATGCAGTTTATGTCTGCCAAGGCAGAGCATGTACCTATCTAATCTCACTGTTGTGAACTAAGGTTGAATCATTTATCCCATATTAGCATGTATAGTTTGTACTTGATGCTCAACGTATGTTAGTTCCAGTGTCTTGTCTCATCCCATCTCTTTCTGACATTAGTTAAAACACACAACTTTCTAGGTCTTTGTTTCTTGAATAATAAATAAGGGTGAACAATACATGCTTTCAAAACTGTAAATGACAGGTGAACTTAATGTAGTGCTACCGCTCAGAAATAGTCACCTCTCCATTTGTGTCACTTTAGGAAGAAAGTGTGTCAGGGATCCAGGCTGGCCCATCACCTCATATGGCCAAGAGCTTCAATCTCCCTCTTCAAGGTTGGAGAGTAATTTAAGAGGGACAGTATGATGACATGTCCCCCCCGTCCCCCCGCAGGCATTAACAAGTCAATAGTCAGGCTTATAACCTGAACAGGGTAACCAGAAGAAGAGAGAGCTGACTCACATCCTAACAATATCAAGCAAGAGCTAGATAACCACTTCTTGAAATAAAAATATTTGATAAATATAACTTCATTTCTTTCAGTGGGAAAGTTCAGGCAATAACATTAGAAATATCAAGTGTTTTTCCCTTAGTTAAGACATACATGATTTCTTTTTGCTTCACCAAGTTCAAATGGGCAAAGGCGTATGTTCTTTTCAATATTACAATTAAACTTGTACATGTCAAGGCAGGAAAAAAAGTCACACACACACACACACACACACACACAAGTGACTAGACCGACCCCATTAAGATTCCTGTGGGGAAGAAGGAGATAAGGTAAAAAAAAAAAAATACATAGACACAAAATGGATTCTTTTAGAAAACAAAACTATCTTTTCTACACAGAATAGGACCATCTAAAATCTCCAGATACAGTAATTAATTTCCCCCCCTAAGAAAGTTGAGGTTGCTGCGTGTGTCCTTAATTATGATAAAGCAGCCAGTGTTTGATTCTCTTGCACAATGAGTTTTTCCGCTTTAAATTGTACGAGTAATAAAGTATCCTGATAAGTGTGACTTAGCAACTGGCTTAATAACTGAGATAACATGAACCGCATTCAAGCAGCCTTCCTTTGATGCAGCTGATCTGAAGTACACCCGCCTGAAGTGCCCGTCATGATCAACCGGTCCAGTGCTCACTGTGCTCACGGGAGTTATAATAAATTAGGTTGTTATTCTTCCAAATCTTCGGCTTGTTTCTGGAGTTGTGCCACTGTATTTTAGCTCAAGGAATGATAACCCCAAATGCAGTATTAGCAATTACTACTTGTCACTTTAAATAGTGCTTAAGTAGCCACTGTTCCCTGGAAGAGAGCAAATCTGAGGCCAGGTAATGCGGAAATTATGATGGGCAGAACAAAGAGGCCACAGGAAACTGTGCCATTGGCTCTTTGATCGGATCATATTCACCGCCCAGACTTCACGTGTCACAGGCAGGCAGGCAGGCGGGCGGGCAAAGAATCTACAGGAAGTTCGTTGCTAACATTAAGGAAGAAATAGCCCTCCTCTACACTGCTTATGGGATGAATTGTTGGAGGAAAATTTAGCAATAGGTACAAAAGCTTTTACAATGTCTGTGTTCTTTGATCAAGTAATTTAATATTCAGGAATTTATCTAAGAAATGTTGATCAAAGCATTTTCAGTAATAGAAGAAAATAGGAAACAATTGAAATATCCAATAATATACTTTGATTAATGGACTATGGCAACCCAACATTGTTTGCAGCAAACACTAACATGATGTGCTAGCCTATATAAGTATTAAAGTTTTAATTTGTTTAACCTCCAAAACAACCCCAAGAGGCAGTATTGCTCTGATCTCCATTTTAAAAGTCACAGGGATCTAAACAACTTGCCCAAAGTCACGCGGCTGACTTGGCAATTGGACCCAGCAGTTCGCACTTCAGTGTATGTTCTTGATCTCTATTTATGCTGCCTCATGACAATGAAATAAATACTCCATCAGTACAACTGATGCTAGGGATCCATGCTATTTCATGGAAAAATGTTCAAAATAGGTGGATGAATGAAAAAAAAAAAGCAGATTAAAAAATAGGTTGGACAGTGTGACCCCATTTTTATAGGAAAACCGAATCTAGAATAATGCAAGTGTAACATGTTTATTAGACTGGATGTCCTTCTGGATATCTTTCCGGACAACCTTCCAGACAAAGCTGGGGCTATGAAGGAAGCCTGGGTCCTGGGTGCCAGAGGAAAGCCAGTGCCAGCAGCTGGGGGAAGGAAGGCTTACTCTTGCACGAATTTTGTGCATCAGGCCTCTAGTGTATTTATAGAATGAAAAAAGCCGTAAAGATATAGCCAACCAGTCACAGTGGCTACTTTTAGGTGGCATTTTTTTTTTAGGGTGCTTAAGTTTTCTTTTTTGCTTATCTCTTAGTTGTAGTCATTGCTATAAAGACCATGTATTCAAATATTAAGCCTATGAGAAATCAAAGAAGTAGAAATTTAAATACGATAAATACTATAATTAAATTACAGTATATATTTTGAATCATACAACTTAATGCTAGTTGTATTGTGGTGAAAATAGTACACTCATGCTTTGCTGCTGTCAATATAAATCTCCACTACCCACTATAGAAAGTAACCTGCAATATAATTCAAGACCCATGAAAATGTTCATTTCCTGTTGCCCTGTAGTCCCACTTTTGGAAATTACCCTCTGAACACAACTCAAAAGAAGAAAACTGCTTTATGCATTTAGTAAGAAATACATAACAAAGTCCTACTTTGTGCATCCACTGGTAGGACTGGGCAGGCTACCAGGGCTCTTATTTGTACAGCTTCCCAATGGGCCTGTGAGGAAGACAATGACTAGAGAAGAGCTATGAGCCCCATTTCACAAAGGCCTCCTGTCAAATGGTCTCACTGTCACTACAGCCAGGAAGCGCATCCAGAAAACGTTAAGGGACAGACCTCATTGCAGGAACACCAAGGGACTGTGGGATGGAAGGCCTCTTGGGCATGATGCCTGTGCTGTCACTGGTGCTGAATTCAGGGACTTGTTTCAGGCTCCTGCCTGAGGGTCTATGAGAAGTGGACGAAGGCCTCCTCCCTGTTTGGAAACTCACAGGCATCGGTGCAGAAAGGGCCTCTTCCTCCCAAGAACTGAACATATTGCACTTCCCTCTCTCTGATAAACCATACTGGGACCAAGCACGTTTCCTCCTTCTGCACTAAACATTACTGGGAACAAAAAGTGACTTAGTTCATCGCATTAGAAAGTACTTGCATGGGGAAGATGAGACCATGAACCAACGTAGCAGCTTATTTATAAAGACGAATGGCTTGCTTATTGAGTTGTTCTAGGCCATTCACCTTACTGTGCCCACCAATCAAGAGCTCATAAACTCTCCCCAACTCAAACCAGGGCTGTGCTTTGCATGACCTGCCTTGCACGACGCAGCCCAGACCTAACACCCTTTCAATGTCCTCCCTTCACCCTACCCCACCCGAGACACTACTAAGATTGCATCCAGGCGGTGGGTCTCATAAACTTCACTTTCTTGATAAGTAGATCTTCTGGGGTCTTTTGCTAAGGCAACAGCTGACTCCTCTGAGACTGAGAAACAGGAAAAGAAACTGGAAGGCAGAGGAAGCCATGATGGAAGAAACATTGCTGAGGTGGAGGCAGATCCCAGAACCTGGAAGGAGAATCACATTGTTGGGAAAGCAGGCAAAGAAGAGGACTCTGTGGAAGAGCAGGTGAAGATGCTGAGGATGGAGAAGCTGCATCAACTCACTGACCACTGGAACCAATGGTACAAGGAAGAGAATAGATGACACCTTGAGCAGATCTGGCACCAGCAGCTTCAGGGCTGCCAAGCTTCAGGTGCCCAAAGAGAAGATGTGAATCCTCCTGGCCTTGTGACAGAGGAGGAAAAACTTGGAAGGCTAGGGCTCCAGAGAGTCCATTTATTGGGGCACAGAGGTAGAGCTCTAGGAATGCTGTTGACTAAAGTACTCAAGAACTGTTAGCCTTTATCTATTATTACTTTATTATCATTATTTCCCCGGTAGAGTTCTTCCAAATGCTAGTAGGAGGAAATAATCGGGAAGCTTGGTCAAACATAATCATGATGGTATCCTATATAATAAAAGCCTAATATGAAAATCACCTGAATGGCGGAATGACTGGTCACTATGATGTGCACTGACCAACAGGGGGCAGATGCTCAATGCAGGAGCTGCTCCCAGGCCAGCCAAGGTGGGTGCCAGCGTGGGCACCAGCCACCCTGCAGAGGGAGGCAAGCAGTGGTGGTGGGTAGCACCAGGCTGGCCAAGGTGGGTGCCAGCGGGGGGCTTCGCCAGTTGCCCCACATATTGACTCTGATTCTGGCCAAGCCTAGGGACCCTACTCATGCACAAATTTTGTATATTGGGCCTCTAGTTATATATAGTAGTAAAACAATTATAAAGAAGCAGTGGAGTGCCGGTAAATTTGCAATATTTGCCAATCTGCATTGTGTAAAGACTCCCACCGTGGCCAAGTTCAAGCTACCAATTTGAAGTCACTGAACTCAGAGCAGAGAAGAGAGATGCACAGTGAGCCTGCACAAACAAGCTGGTACAAGCTGGCTCAAGCACCCCAATGGGAAGAGGCTTAAATATTTGTCAAAGCAGAATGGTCCACAGGCTGCCCCTTATTTAATGCTATGACAATCAGGATTATAAAGACTAGATACAGCCCTACAAAATGTTTATAATAAAAAAATTAAGAATCAAAATCACACCTGTAAGATGCAGTTTCCCAGTTTTGCTGATTTCTGTGCTCACCATTCATTTGACAATCCACATTTAATGCTGTTTCATTTCATTTTGTTCTGAAAAGCAATTAATAAACCAGGGATGTCCCTCAAGCAAGGCTGCTCTAGAATCGATGATAAATGACAGATGAATTGGTGCCAAAATCAGGATGGGGACAGGAAAAGAACACAGACAGAGTGGAGCCACTTTGGTTTGTTGTTGAAGCAAGGCTGTGAGTGAAATTTCTCTTTCACTTGGATGCTTGTCAATGTTGTCTCTATAATAAATCATAACAAAATGTTAAAAGGGCCTAAACAGAAGCATAAATGCAGGTGCAAAGGACTTTTCCTTCCTGTCTCCTTTCTTCCCTCCTGTCTTCCATTTTTGCTTTCTTTTCTTCTGTCTCACTTTTCCTTGTTTTCTTTTTTCTCCTCTTGCTTTTGTCTATTTTAAAAAAATATATATTTTATTGATTTTTTATAGAGAAGAAGGGAAAGGGATAGAGAGTTAGAAACATTGATGAGAGAGAAGCATCAATCAGCTGCCTCCTGCACACTCCCAACTGGGGATGTGCCTGCAACCAAGGTACATGCCCTTGACCAGAATCAAACCTGGGACCCTTGAGTCTACAGGCCGACGCTCTATCCATTGAGCTAAACCAGCTAGGCCTCCCTACTTTTGTCTTTAGTCTATAGCTTATTTATGACATCTGATTCTGAGATAGTAAAGGCTTGACAAGTGGTGTGAAAAGTGGTGTGTGTGTGTGTGTGTGTGGTGTATTGTATTCTATTTAGATATTTAATTAAAAAAAAGAAACTTCATTACTTCTTAACTTGGTTTATCCTCTATCCAGGAGTGATGCACTGTATTGAGACATATATTTAGAGCTGGCCCTTTAAAGAAACCTGAAGAAAACTAGTTCAGACTGGTTAAAAAATTAGCAGCTCTGGAGAGCTGGACCTGTCTAAGCCCAGTGAAAGGCATTTTATTAAATGAACAGCCGCCCATTTCTCCCTTCAGCTTGGCTGGGCCATTGATGAGAGGGGTTGGGGGGACAGCCATAACCCTTTCTCCAAGGAGAGAACATCGTTCATGCTTTGAAAGAAAACAAGAAATCACAGTCATACTTTTCTCTGCTTCCTCAGGAATATTTCTTCAAAACAAGAGCTTCAGATCCAATCTGTCTACCAAAAGGATGACTTTGAGCTAGAAGGATTTCTCTTCCATTCCCCAAGTCTCCTCTCCCTAAACACCACACTCAGATTTCAGTCTTTATGAAAAACACGTTTTGAGTGATTGTGTCTGGAAAGTCAAATAGCTCATCAAGCAGAGCCTAGTCTATTGCTTTATTGGGAAAGCACATCTCCGGGTCTAGCTTTCCTGGGTCTAGCTTTTCTGCTCCCTCCCTTTCCTTCTCTTCCCAGGTCTGGTTAAGGAGAAGGCAGGGAAAGGAAGGCGGTGAGCCGCCGCTACTGGTGGGAGGAGGCTAAGATGCAGGACTGTATCAGGCTTACGCGATTCTGTGTGTTTTGGAAGTCTCAACGCTCTCCTGCTCCTGCCACTTCTGCAGAAAACCAAGAGCTGGTTTTGAGGAAGGGGTGCATCCACTTTTCTAAACCCAATCCTGACTTCTGGTGGCTTGTCTAGGACACAGTACATGCTAAGAAAGCGAGATTCTGTCAGAGCTCCGGGACTCCAATTTCCCATTTTCCAGGAGAGGTGGATACGGGAACAGGCCATCAGAAGATAAACTGGATACAGGAGAGACTGAGGCGAAATCCTATCATCCTCGTAATATCCTGAGCACCAAATGAATCCATCTGT
Source organism: Murina feae (assembly GCA_004026665.1). Lineage (NCBI taxonomy): Eukaryota > Metazoa > Chordata > Mammalia > Chiroptera > Vespertilionidae > Murina > Murina feae. The sequence goes on along the minus strand of PVJC01005159.1, from coordinate 48,003 downwards.
GGCTGGAGATATTGAATCGGAAATCATCCTTTGTGTAAATGCCCTTCATGTTGATCTTTTCTTCCCACTCAGTGTTGTTCGGTATCAAACAGAATCTCTCAATTTTTACAAATTGCAGCACTTACTAGTAAAGGGCCTTGCACTGGAGGAAACTCCATTCGCACTGTCTGCAAAAACAGCTTTACTCGGAAAGATCCAGGAGGATGTTTGCTGAACAACTTCATCTTAAGCAGGTGGGGAATGGCTGGCTACCTCTGATCAGCTGTTGAATGACCTGGGAAAAACAGACTTCCTTCCTTCCGCTGTTGAGGACAGATTTTTGTCTTGCTTTTCCTCTTTTGCACCATGAATTGAATGCCACTCTTCCCTGCGGTGCAACCAGATTGAACATGAATACTGAATGAGTCTCCTGTAAGGAAACCTGAGCACCAAACAAACGATGCTAGTTAGAGAGAATGGCACCCTCCACCCAGCAAAGCGATTTGCGTATTCCAGGGAAATTCTAAGTTCTCTGCATCTTAGACACACTAGAGAAAGACATTTTGAATATTTCATAGCCCTGACAACTGGGCAGAGTAAATTGCTATTATAAATTACTAGAGGCCCAGTGCACGAAAATTCATGTGCTCGGGTGGGAGGGGGATTCCCTCAGCCTGGCCTGCGCCCTCTTGCAGTACAGGACCCCTTAGGGGATGTCCACCAGCCAGCTTAGGCCCACTTCCCAGGGGATCGGGCCTAAGCTGTCAGTCAGACATCCCTCTGGCAGCCTAAGAGTCCTGGGAGGGGGAGGTGTCAGACATCCTTAGTGCTTCCAAGGAGGCGGGAGAGGCTCCTGTCACTGTCACTGCGCTTGTAGCCATCAGTCCATCTTGTGGCTAAATGGAGCACACTGACCATCAGGGTGCAGCTCCTGAGTTGAGTGTCTTCCCCCTGGTGGTCAGTGCACATCATAGCAACCAGTCATTCCTGGTCATTCTGCCATTAGGGTCAATTTGCATATTATCCTTTTATTATATAGGATTATTATATAGGATATTTTTAGGTATATGCTGGCATAAATGTGTGGATTTTCATTAGAAATCTACAAAGCTTGCCCTCATCCAAGAGGGGTTCACCCATTGGTGCTGTTTGAGATCCCCACATTCTGCTGCCCCTGGAGTTTTCCAGTGCTATGGATTCACTAGCATTAGGAGAGGTCACTTATTTATTTCGATGATCCTCCTTTTGAATATGCATCATCAGAGGGCAAGCTCAGGGATGGGGATTGGGAAGCTCTGAAGTCAACTTGCTCAGACCAAAAACAGAGAAACACTGTTGGCAGGTATCTCTCTTGGGGTTTTGGGAAGATGTGAAGAAAACTCAAGTGCCAGGTCCCCTTCATCTCACACACCAGGGACCCTAGAGGCAAGAGTGAAGGTATAGCTTGAAGAGGGCTGGGGTCCTCTGCCCAGTGTTTGTCACCACCTGCTGGTATATGAGCCTGGAGGAGCAATTTCCAAAGCTGAGATTTCTGCTACCTTAGGATTAGCTTAGACCAGGTTCCTACCACCAAAAACTTCCTGGATACCTTCCTGAGTTGAGTCATGATTGGGTTCCCTACATCTAAACTGCAGGAGGCTTCATACCACTCACAAGTCACTTACTGGAGTGGTTTGCCTGCAAAACACAGGTATGTCCTGTACAGTCTGATATTTCCTTTCATTGACCAAACAGGAAAACAGAAAATCAATTTTTGAAAGTAATGGCTAACAGCAATGCCTGATGACCATAACAGACTTTTTATTTTACTTCTTTTTAAAGAGAGGAAGGGAGAGGGAGAGCTAGAAACATCGATGATGAGAGAGAATCATTGATCAGCTGCCTCCTGCACACCCACACTGGGGATGGAGCCAGCAATCCTGGCATGTGCCATGACCAGGAATCGAACTGTGACCTCCTGGTTCATAGGTCAACACTTAACCACTGAGCCATGCCAGCTGGGTTGTGTGGATTGTAACTCCTTATTTCTATGTACTTATTTGTTAAAGTTTGGCCTCTACCAAGTTTTGAGCTTCGTGAAAACAACAAGCATATCTGGCTATTTTAATGCCGTATCCTTAGTGTCTAGTGCAGGATCTGCCACATAATAGATGCTCAATAAATATGTGTCGAAGAAACAACAAAAAGATCTTTAAAATGCCACAAATAAAAACATACAAGTTATAAGACATACAGCACTAATTTTTTTAAGCCAGTAATAAATCTGTATTTGGTATTCTCAGTGATTTTTTCAAAATCCCCAATCAGATAAGGTGAATACTATCTGAAAATGGTTTTATGTGCTCCTGGCTGCATCTCATATACTGTTTCACAGTTAGAGATTAGCCACAGGTTTACGTTTCTTTTCAGCACACTAATTTCCAGATACAATCATTCCTGCTCATGGGTCTACATTGAGCTCAACTGATTTTAAGGGAATTGAGGTCCTTTTCTGAGCTGTCACCAGCACTCCTCCTCATCAACAAACAAATGGCCATACAATGGGAGAAGATGTCCCAGGAGGTTTAGCAGGTAACTCATCTCTCAAAGCAGATCCCTTGTTCGATCACAGGAGCTTAACCACTACAGGAAGCAACCCACAAGGCTTGGCTGAACCATCTTCATTGTGATCAAGAGGAAAGATGACCGAGAAGCCGAGATGAGGTCGTTCATACCTACACCACACCAAGAACAGCACCTAGCATATAGTAAGTGCTCAACAAATGTATGCTAAGTAAATGCATAAATGAAATTTTACTGTAAGTACTCATTGGTATTAACAAGGAACTGAAGAGTAAGATCTCAAGAGTCTTGACACACTAAATATGGTTAGACCACGCCCACAGAGTGTGTAGAGAGGAGGCAGCAACACCATGTTAGTTATTATGTTAGTTCGAGAAGATTCTACTTTAGAGTTCCTTGGCAGCATCAGAGTTATAAAATGTATCTCCTCCCCTAGCAGACTCAGCGGAGAGCCACACATGCAGGAAGCCATACTTTTTCCTTGCCTCTAAAATTATTGATGTGAAGTCACTTGCCCTTTCTACTTAGATTTGTGAAGCACAGATGGCTTGGTAACACCCTGTCAATTCAAAGGAATGAGTGGAGAGGGAGGGATGTTTATTGACCTCAGATCTTGCTGCAAATTCATATGAGCACACTGCTTCCATTGTGCTCCTGCTGGCATTTTGTTCCCTTGGAGAATGTGCCACTTGTAAGCCCTTCATGAACGTACATGGGGGAAATCTGGACTTGGAGCTGTCTACTGTCTACTGAAGGCTGGGCTGCCCTGGACCTGATGTACTACCTACGGGCTTCATTATCAAATACACGAGAGATAGGGTGTCTGGTAACAAGATGGATTGGTTTCTCCTTGAGAAATACATCTCAACAGCTTTAAACTATGCCTTCATATTCCATCACTGGATTCCATGAAAACAAACAAATAAGCCATCACCCAAATATTTCTTAGAACCTTTTTATAGTGTACTAAATATTTTAGAGTAAACCAACTCATGAGTGAATTACAAAAGAATAGTGTTAAACACTTTATTGAGTGTCTAGTATTTATTGGACAGTGCAGAACATCATAGAATCCAGTGTAGGCAAAACCCCTTGACCCTCAATTTGGAATTGAGGCTGAGTGAGGCAGTATGGTAGAGAAAAACCAGCCATATGTGTGTGTTTGCGTATGTGTGTGTGTTTAATTTTTTTAGATAATAAATATATTTTTTTATTTCAGCCATATGTAAGGCCAGCATTTTAATATCTATACAGAGAAGTGTAAAGAATTTTAGGGAAGATTCTCTAGCTAGCTTCAGCAAGAACATATTTGTTCGCTTTTAAGTGCATAAATTAATGTGTGCTTTTAAAACGATAAAAGCAATATATGATTTTTTCAATATATTTTTTGATGTTTTTACAGAAAGGAAGGGAGAGGGATAGAGAGTTAGAAACATCGATGAGAGAGAAACATCGATTAGCTGCCTCCTGCACACTCCCCACTGGGGATGTGCCTGCATCCAAGGTACATGCCCTTGACCGGAATCGAACCCAGGATCTTTCCGTCCTCAGGCCGACGCTCTATCTGCTAAGCCAAACTGGTCAGGGCGCAATATATGATTTTTAAATAAATATTTGGAAAAGACTGAAATGCAAAGAAGAAACAACCACCTGCAATCCAATCATGCACACATAGTCATTGTAGCATTTTGACATATTTCACAGCATCCATTTTGTAAAATTCTCTCTCCACAGAATCTCATTTGGTTCTGGATTTTTAATAATTATAAAATCTTGCATCTTGTTTTCCAGTTAATGTCCTAATGGAAACTTACTAACTTTTTATAAAAACTCTTTACAAATATTTTAAATTGCTACATAATATTCCATTAAGTGGATAAACCAAAACTTGCCTAACCATTTTCTATTGCTGGACATTTTTGGTGGCTGCTCTTTTAAAGTAACAAGTGAATATCTTTGCATTCAACATTTTTTTCTATTTATGGGTTATCTCACCAGAAATGATTTCCTGAAGCATAATTATTAGCTTGTAAACATATAATCAAATTACTTTTCAAACAGTTGTATGGGCAAACACTTTTATATCTCAATGTGCAAAATGTTCCACATTGCACAGAAAGGGAAAACTTTTTTCTAAATGTTAACTAGTTAAGCTACTCTGTATATTTTATATGCAAATCTGTGTTCAGAAGCACATTTATCTTTTCAATACTATCACTAAAATATCATGGAAAGATGGCAATAGAGGGAAATAAAATGTCTTTGTTCAACAAAGATTGCATTCAGTAGTGAAGAACTGAACATGATTTTTACTATTTCTTGAATTTTTTTCAGTGAAGAAAAATAAGAAATGTTAGTAGAATTTATAACAAACTGTTAGGATCACTTTACTTTTTTGTTTGTTTGTTTTTGCTAATCCTTACCTGAGGATTTTTGTTTTTTATTTTTAAAGAAAATGGAAGGGAAGAGGGAGAGAGAGAGAGAGAGAGAGAGAGAGAGAGAGAGAGAGAGAGAGAGAGAAACTGGTGTGAGAGACACATTGATTGGTTGCCTCCTGCAGGCACCCAGACCAGGGCCAGGGATTAAGCCAGCAAATGTGGTACAGACCCTTCAATCATGGGCCAATGCTCTATCCATTAAGCAAAACTGGCTAGGGCTACATTTTAAATTTTTTAGGACAATACTGATTTCACATCACCTTCAGTCCTTTCAATAAAAGAAAATTTTCAAATTTATAACTGAAGGGATTTAAAAACATTTATGAAAGATCCTCAGAAAACTAAATATCTTGCAGGATAAGCCTATTAACTTGTAATATATTGAAGGGGTTATCTTAAATTCAGAATATGTGCAGCATTACACACATATCAGATGACATTTGTAAGTTCACTGGTTTGATTTTTGTCCCTGGGAATAGTGGACAATCCTTCAACTTTGTCCTGTAGAACAAGTAATTCACAAAGGTTGGAACTATACTGGACTTAATACATTGGTCTGTGAATGAGTCATACTTGAATCTATTTTTGAAAAGATGGGTAAGTGGCTTCACCAGTTCTGATGGCAGAAGTTCCTATACCTTGGGAGAAGGAGGCAGTGATTTTAATGCACAAAGACACAAGCCTTTATTTAATCTCCCAGCCAATTTAAAACTTTACAAGGAAGACTATACCTACAAATATCTTTTCTGAGCGTCTTGCTGCTTTTGTCTTTTGTTGATCTTCACAACAAGCTTGTGATAAGTTTTGTTTTCCCTACTTGTCAGATAAGGAAACTGAGGCTCAGGGGCACCAGACACTTGATTCCCTGCCCAATAGCCATTCCTCCCCTTTTCCTTGCTACCAGAATGCCAGCTTTATCCAGTTGGCAGGGTTCTCATAGAAGAGGGGCTCCCACCCAGAGGTGAAACAATTGGTCAGCATCCCAAACGGTAATCCTGCTCTCTGGTCAGTGACTGGTTTATAGGTGAACCTGTATCTAGTTCCAACCAAAAACACAGCATGGGGAGGCGGTTGAGCTTCTGCAATATGTTTTCTACCCTGAAAAAAAAACAAAAAACAAAAAAACAGAAGCAAAGAGAATGGACCTCTTTTCCTCCTGTGGACACAGAGGAGTGAGGACATAATTTCTTGAGCCTAAATGGGAAAGCCAATATGTTTTGGCTACAGGGGCAAAAGAATAAAAGAGCCTGGGCTTGTAGGAACATTAATAACTGATCATAATTAATAAATAGCTGAGTATTCCAGTATTGCAGTCAAAAGCATTCTAGCAGGTAGAGTGGCAGAGATTTCAATCTACAAAGCTTACAGAATTACCAAGTCCATGCGATCTGGTGGCCTCTGGGATGCCTCTTCAGAACTTCAGGAGTTGTTACCAAGAACTAGGGGGAAAATAAACTGGGAGATCCCATCCTGCCCTTCGGTGTCCCCACCTTACCCTTTAACACATATAGGTTCAGCATTAGATATTTGTCTTAAAAAGTTCTTCCTGATTAAAAATGATAGAAAACCATAGCACCACCCTAGGCATTTTCTTCTTTTTTTAAATGTATTTTTATTAATTTCAGAGAAGGGGAGGGAGAGTGAGAAACATCAACGATGAAAGATAATCACTGATCGGCTGCCTCCTACATGCCCCACACTGAGAATCAAGCCAGCAACCCAGGCGTGTGCCCTGTTTGGGAATGGAGCCATGAACCATGAACCTATGAACCATGGTTCGTAGCTCGACACTCAACCACTGAGCCATGCAGGTCAGGCCTAGGCATCTTCTTCTTTTCTTTTACTGATTTTTTTACAGAGAGGAAGGGAGAGAATTGAAAACATCAATGAGAGAGAAACATCGATCAGCTGCCTCCTGCATGCCCCCTATTGGGGATGTGCCCGTAACCAAGGTACATGCCCTTGACTGGAATCGAACCTGGGACCCTTCAGTCCGCAGGCTGACATTCTATCCACTGAGCCTAACCAGTCAGGGCTAGGCATCTTCTTTGAAGATGGATTTATTTGTTCAAGTCGATCTTAAACCAGCAGTTGTCTTTTACATAAGAGAACCTACCTTAAAATCCTGGTTGAAAGCTTGCCTCAGTCATTTTGGCTGATAAGGGATGGGGCAGAATGGAAGAAAAGATGAAATTTCCAAGGCGATTAAGAAACCGCCTTTTAACTGAACGTGGCTCCTTTCTTCTTTCTTATCGAGATCTCTTTATCCCTGAGCTACTAAATAACTAAGCCAGCTTGTTTCTTATTCCGGCCTTGTTTTCTTTTTTCTTTTCTCTTTTTATTTTCCAGCTCTAGGGAAGATCCTAATGAGAAGGGGAATAGCCATGGGTCCTACAGAGGAGAGGAGAGAAAGGGAGAAGATGACGGGCCGGTGAGGCGGTCCAATTTGACTGCATCTGGGAAAACAGCTCAGAGCATAAGTTCTGAAAATCCTTTGATAGTTCTTGAGACACGTTTCAATGATCATTAACTTTTGTTTCAGAAAGTTATCCATCTTTGGTGGTGTAGACTTTTCATATACAATAAATGTTCATATACAGTAAACGTCCAGCAAGATGCTAGAAAAAGAGAATGGAGAAATGAGAGGAGAGACAGAGGCAGAAGGGAAGGAGTGGTTAGAAAACGTCCTAACCACTTCCTGCATCAGTTTAAATGCCACTGAATGCATATTTCTTTGACAGGCTCTAACCTGAATTCTCTAGATTTACAGTATGGGATGCGGGTAAAAGCGGAAGGTGGAAATACTACCCCAAAGTCCTGCACCTTCAAGTTCTGTTTCTGTGGACCAGGGTTCCTGCGGGCCACGTGCAGAGGGCCAGGTAGCAAGTGGACAAAAGCAATCTGGAACTGCCCCAGCTGGCAAACGAGGAGAGCTCAGGTCTCACCACTCCCCTTTCCTTCTTTACTTGTCTCATTCCATAATCTCAGATTTCAGAACTAAAAGGTGATGGAGACCGTGCAAATGGCATGGCTTCTCTGTGTTTGGGAGGAGAACAGAGTGTACTGGTAAGAGAGGTCATTGTGGGCAAGGCACATCGGGAAAATAATGCATAATAAATGCATCAGCCTAAGCAGACTGCGGGCGTCCTGGGCTCTCATTCGCAAAGGTGCTTCAGAAGTGACACTGGCAGGCTCAGCCCCGGTACCCTCCTCCAGGGAGGAGGGAGCATCCTTCCTCAGGGTTGTCTCTTCTCTCCTCCCTGACTTTCCTAGAGTATCTTTCTGACCTGGTCATTGCCTCATTCCATCTCATCTTCTCATTAGCTTTCTAATAAGCTTCCCCAAACAACCGAGCATCTTAGACTGGTGATCAAATGTCAGCCTCTTTGGGTATTTGCCATGGACCTGCTATCAATGGAGGTGAATCCACCTCCTCAAATAAAATTATCTCCCCTTTTATAGGTCAGGAAGCCAAGGACCAAAGATTTTAAGAAACTGTCTAAGCTTCACTGATGCACGTGGCCGACCAGGATTCCAACTGGGAGGGTCTGTGTTTCCTCCTCTGCCTCGGCACCTTCCAAAGCCCTGGTTAGGGCTTCAAGAAACCAGAGCCTGCAATAGGAGAGGAAGGAGACTGATAGCATCTTGGTTGAACATTTTCCACCCGGGCATCCTATTGCCACCCACGAGGGATAAGGAGCGAGTGTCAGGAGGGGAGCTCCATTTCAGAAAAAAACATTCCAGTCAGCTTCAAATAGATGCTTGGAAGCCAAGCGAGAGAGATACCTTTGGAGATAGAGCAGGTGCCAGTTTGGGAAAAGCACTTGGACTGAAAGCAATCAGCATCTGCAAAAGCCAACATTTGACAAACACCACTGACGATGGGGCCACCTCGCCCAATATACTGCATCTACTGCATCTCGGCGGACAATGGCCTTTTGTTCATCAGGAGTTGACAGTTGATTAAGGACCTTTCTTCAGGGAGAAAGTAAATCCTCTCTTCATCCCTCACCTGTCACACACATATTTAGGGAGACCTGATAAACCTGAACAAGTACATTGAAGCAAGTATATAGATGGAATTAAAGGGTGACAGGGCAATTCATTGAGTTTTATATTGGTTACTGCTACTGCTGTCCCCTAGGAGCTCAGAAGGCTGTCTCTAGGCTGTTGTGTAACAGGAGGTACGATGATTTCCCCATCCTCAGAGCAGAGCCATGCAACCATACCTTACCTGCAGACTTTGCCTCATTCAAGTTGTATTCAAACACACACACACTGATTTTCCTGAAGCATGGGTTCAACTTACAGTAAAGGTGAAAAGTGGTGTTGTTGGTGATACTATTAGAGTAATGCCTGTGTCTTTCCCCTGCGATGACCTGAACCTGACTTCTCCCCCCACACACAAAGCATGAAGAGCTTTCAACAAACATGTCCTCAGCAGATCTAAAACTGTAGAAGCAAAGACAGAAGAAATATGAGGTTTGTTTAGCTTTGAGTTTTTAAGTAGACTTTGGACCAGCGACTTTAACATTTTGGAATTCCCTCAGCATGCTGCCATTAAATAACATTTTCAATAAGAGGGGGTGTTTCACCTCCAGGCGTACTCAGAAGTTCTCCACATTGCCCTAACCAGTTTGGCTCAGTGGATAGAGTTTTGGCCTGCGCTGAAAGGTCCCAGGTTCGATTCTGGTCAAGGGCATGTACCTCAGTTGCGGGTACTTCCCCAGTAGGAGTTGTGCAGGAGGCAGATGATCGATGTCTCTCTCTCATCGATGTTTCTAGATCTCTATCCCTCTCCCCTCCTCTCTGTAAAAAAAAAAAATCAATAAAATATATTTTTTTTAAAAAGAAGTTCTCCACATGGATTCTGGATTTGAGTGTGGCTCCTCCAACATCAGGCCTGTTCCCTGGGAACCAATGATAGACCACTCATGAGCCCCCCCGCCCTGACTACTGGAGCTCCTTTTGTTGCCAACTCCTATCCTCTGCCTATAGGAACTCTGCACTGCCTTATGCTAGACCTCCCCGACGCCAGCTCCTTGCCTGATGCACTTCATGAATACATTCTACCCTGCTCCCATCGTGTGCCCCTGCCAGAAGTGTATGTGGGGTTCAGATCTTATAGGAAGCATCCTGTTCTAGACAGAGTATGGCTTTTACAAGTGATGTGACATTCAGCATATAAACTCTAAGTCATATAACATCCTTGAATCTCAGATTCCTCATTTAGAAACTGGGGATTACCATCTCTACCACACGGGAAGTACACATAAAGTGCAGTCTCTAACACAGTGTAGAGATATGTAAGTGGTAGATACCTGCTCTCTCCATACTCAGCCTCCCTATTCCAATTCTATTGTGTGATAGCTCTGAAAATCTGTTTCCTTTGTAGAGCTCTACAATGAAGCAAGCTGGGAAAGTCCTTAACCTGGCTGGACATTGTGGATGGCAAGGTACAGACACTTTCTCCCCTACCTGTCTTCTTCCCTCTCAGGAGCCGAGGGGGATGGGTTGGCATGATATTGAGCTGGAAGGTCATCCAAAACCAGAGCGCAGGGAGGAACACGGGGGGAGCGGGGAGCAAATCAGAGAAGCTGCACTGTCATCAGGTCCAAGGGGGAAGTGTAGAACCAGGGCTACAAGGCACAGCCTGTGGTCAAATGGGTGGATGGGAAGCCAGGGGAGGGCTGGAAAGAGAAGAGGACGTGCCCCTTGGCCATGGTGAAAACCACTTTGTCAGGCGTCCCCTGGAAGTCTGAGTGAGGCTGGATGAATGTTATCCGAAGTAGGGGAGAGGGGGAAACAAAATGCCCCCTGAATCAACCTCTCTCTGCCTGCTGGTGGACCCAGTTATGGATAAAATGAAATTGGCCCCACTCTGACCAAGAAGTCAGCGTTTCTAAGGAGCAACAAAGCTAAAGAACGCTTTCCCCATAAGTTGCCTGGGTGTGGCTGGAAGCAGGCAGTGTTGAGGCACAAGTATGCTAAAGGAGCAGAAAACCTGGTGGCAGGGCCATTTCTTTTCCGCCTTCCACAAGGATGACAATGTCATAAACTTGGACTTCATCTTGTGCTTACCAGAGGTAAAGCTTCACACTTTACCTACCCTAGTCATCTGAATGTCTGAAATAAACCATGAATAGTAAATATGCAAAGGCCATTCAGAATCTTAATGGCAGAGCAAAGTACAGGCTCCTTTTAAATAAAAGACTGAAAAATTAAATTTAAAGTGTTTGCAAGTAAGACATGCAGAGGAGTCCACACTCAAGTTGGAGTAAAAGGAAAACACTTGCTGGGACGAGGACACACAAGTGGTAATTCTTGCATGTTCTCGTCTCTCCATATTTCCTCTATGGGTCACGATTGGTTCAAAAATCAACATTCTGGGTCTCTATACCAAGTGGACACTTATGAAATGCACCATCTAAAAACGCCTGGGCTCATCATTTAAACCAGGAGACTGGGTTAAAATTTCAGCTCTTTTAAACATTAATGACTTGTTCCCTTGGGTAAATGACTTGATTTTTTTAAGTCTCATCTTCCTTCTTTTTAAAAAAAATATATATATATTTTTATTGATTTCAGAGAGGAAGGGAGAAGGAGAGAGAGAGAGAGAGAGAGAGAGAGAGAGAGAGAGAGAGAGAGAGAGAGAGAGAGAGAGAAACATCAATGAGAGAGAATCATTGATCGGCTGCCTCCTGCACGCCCCCTACTGGAGATCGAGCCCACAACCCAGGCATGTGCCCTTGACTGGAATCGAACCTGGGACCCTTCAGTCCACAGGCCGACGCTCTATCCACTGAGCCAAACCAGCCAGGGTTCACCTTCCTTCTTGTTCAGAGCACACAGAAGAAAATCTTACCACCTAGGCAAGCAGGGATGAGCTTTTCAAATCTCCATCTCTAAGTGCCTGCCACTAATCCTGGCACAGCGAGGGTGCCAGTAGCAGCCGGTTAAATGACTGAATAAATCAACGAATGAGGATATGAGATAATTGATATGGAAACATTTTGAAATGGTTAACTGACTTTTAAAAATATAGTACTATTTCTTCAATTCTTCCCTCTAGCATGCTCTTACTCAGTCTCAAAATCTTACCTAAATGAGTACTTTACAATGAGGAGGTCAAATGTTGTAGCATACCAAGTGAAATATTAATTGGTCAATTCTGAAGCGACTGTTTCTAAAATTCACAATAGAAATTTAATGTCTTGGTGGAAAAGACACAGAAGATTTCCATATACCATTAACATTTCACCTCTATTCAGATTTGATATTCACTAACAAGTCATATTTTACACATACTTTATAATTATATTGAAACAATTAATAATTTAATGCACATCCTCCGAATAGTCAGTGCACTTTGACCATATCTGAGTAAGTTCAGTTCAGTTTATCTTCTCATTTAGTTAAAATCACACACACACACACACACAGACTTCATCATTTGTAACTATTTTGGAAAGGTTAATTTCATTCCCAAAAGGTCATATATGGTTTATGGAATTAGGCAGCTAGGTTTAAAACATTCTAAAAGAGAATGTAATATATTGGGAAAGAGATGACAGCTGGAGGGCCAGAGATTCTGTGTCCCCTTGGCAGGGAGCAGCGAATGGAAATGTAGATCTCTGGGTATTTCATGCACTGCTGACATTTTCTCAGGAAGGAAATGGCACAGCCTCTGGACCTTCTCTGAAGCTGGGGAGCCCATGTGGCAGGCACCCTGAGACCACCCCCAGGGCTAAACCATAAACAGTGCAGGTCAGAAATAGGTGGATGGATGTCCCAGCTCCCTATCCTGAGCAGAAATAGTTCTGAGGTGCAAAGAGCACAATTCCTCAGAAAGTCCTCACGATGATGAGGTCCTAGTTGCCCATCGTAGTAATAATCTTTTCTGTCTTCCTTCTCTCTCCCCATTCCTTCGTTTCTGATTCCTGGCATCTCCTCCCAAATAAATGACCTACATTCAAATTTGCCTTAGGCTCTGCTTCGGGGGAAACCCAAACTAAGATGAAACCAACTACTGATGTATGTGCTTCAGGGTAAGAAAAAAAAATGAACCGACAACTACCAATCACCTACTATATACACCCATTACTGTGTTTGCCTGGCCATTCCCCATGGAAGTGATGGAAAGAGTCTGGTGTTAGAGACAAATAAGCTTGTGTTTCAATCCCGGCTGTCCCTCTCCGTTTCTTTGGTCTAGGTATTTAATTCTTGAAGTCTAAGTGTTCTCACGCGTAGAATGGAGATAAGAAGAGGGACCTTGGAGGTTCTTATGAGGATTAAATAGTGGACATAATCTAAAACAATGTCCTTCCATAAGTATGGTTCCTTTGCTTAAGTTAATCTTCCCAACTCTGAAAAGTAAATATCCCCCTTTTACAGTCGAGTAAACTGAGACTCAGCAAGATTAACTAACTTAACTCTCCATTCCCTTCCAGCTATACTGACCTCTTGGCTGTCCTCAGATGTAGCAGCCGCACTCCTGTCTCAAAGGTTTTCTTTCTTCTCGCCACCTGGGAGTCTCTCCTCTCTCATACCTGCTTGATTAACCCCCTCCCCTCCTTCATGTCTCTGCATATTTTTCACCTGCCCTGCTACCCCTATTTATTACAGTCCTCCTTACATGACTGCCCCAATCCTCAGGAATCTTGTTTCTCTATTTTTGCATTATCGTTTCTTTCCTTTTAGCTCCCTATATATTTTAAAAATACTTCTTTTAAAGTTTTGTCAGACTTTGCAGTTATCACCAGTTCTCTGGGTACAAATTGATAGCGTGTTATATCTGTGAATTCTGTCTCGTGGTGGCTTATCTCCCTCATGTGCTTTGTAATTTTTATTGTGCACTCATTTCAGCAGGAGTTGTGTTCCTTGAGAGTCTGGGTATCCTGGGTTTATACACATTCATTCCTAAGGGATGGATTTTTTGTTTGCTTCTGCCAAGACGTTAAGAGACCTACAATTCTAGACTACTTTTTGGTGTATTAATTTCTTGACTTGGGTTTTTCCATATTCAGATAGTGTAAAGCAGGACTGTTTCAGCTACTCCCAGGTGACTCCTGTGACTGTAGGTAAATGACCAGCTTTCTTGTCACCTCTCTTTTTTAACTCTCCAATCACGGTAACTCCCATGTCTATGTGGAAGCTTAGCTGCAAGGCCCAAAGGTCTCTTTTCTTGCCTGGTATGGGAGCTCCAACACCAGTGCTCCAGGACTTAGGGCTTATAGTCAGATCCTAACAGCTTTATGAGCTAGTCATCAACGGCTTTTGCCTGATACTCTGGCTTTGTTGCCCTTCTTCATTTCTGGCACTTGGATTGTTTTGTCTTACTTTCAAGCTAATTCTGTGTTTATTTATACTTTTGTATATTTCATTTGCTTTTTTTAAAATCCTTTGGAGAAAGACAGAGTTCTTTCTATGCCAGATCAATTTGCCAAAGTGACTAGAAGTCTTCCCATATATAGTCCCTTATCAGAAATGAAATATATTCCAATGTTGAAATTTGTGTCCCAAACCTAGAAAATGACAACATTGATAGCAAATGACATGTGTAAAGAGTTTACTTTGTGGTAGATAAAACACTTGGGGCTTTATATTACATTATCTAAGTTAGTTACCCAAGCAACTCTATGCGCTAGCCACCATTATGACTACTTTCAGAGAAGCAGGAGCTGAGGTTAAAGTAACTTTCCCAGATCACACAGCTGGTTGGCGGCTGACACACCTAGAGTAAAGTAGTGCTGGGGGTGCTGAGGTACATATCTGGAGTCCACCCACATATAATGTGTATGACTTGGAGCAAAATCCTTAAACTTTCTAAGGAAATTTGTTTCTAAGGAAACAAAACTCAATGTGAAGATGAAGTGATCACATCCTAGAAAGGGCCTAGTGCAGTACCTGGCATGTAGTGTACTCGGTAAACGTTAGGTGTTATTACACAGCATCCCTTTAGAGATAATTACATTGGGCAGGGGAAGTGAAAATCCTCTCCTTGGACATGATGAGATAATGCTATGCTTCTGTCATTCCTATCCTAAGAAGCTAGCACCAGCACACACTCTGTCTGTCTACCTTCTGTGAACACATCAGCTATCATCAGCTTGAACTTCCGCCTCTCTATTTGTGTCTTCACAGATTTTAAATTCATATTACTTGCTGATTGATACAACTATCATGCTCCAACTCATTTCCTAGGACAGCAACGTCACCTTTAAGATTGCCCCTAGGTCTCCAGAATTGAGTTTCTGTAAATGCCTTGGGAGAGCTGATTTGTCCCCTTGGTCTGGGTTGATATATGTGGGAGAGAAAAGGAGGGTGCCCCAGGTTAAGTTTTCAAGACAGATGTTGAAGAGAGTTCTGGGGTACAAAATGTTTATTAGGGATTAACACCTGTGAGAGGAAGGGGAGGAAGTAGGATTTAGCAGAGGGAGAGGATAAACTGAAACTCAGGACTGATAAAGTCTTAGCCAACCATGGGGATCTCTGGAACAAATACTGCCTGTCAGAACTGCCCTACCCAAATGGTTAGGCTTTTATTCCTCAGCCTCTATCCCAGAAGCGTGTAATGTTTCAGTCCCGGATACAGAAAGGGCGTGTTCTTGGGTGAGGTGCTCTTCTGCAACCCAGGCCAAGCCTGGATGATCTTACAGTGAAGGCTCTCTGATATGCTTCCTCCCCATAGCTAGTCATCAACTTTCCTCAAAGCGGGATCTGGGTGGCTCATCTTCCATAGGGGAAATTAAAAGGAGACATAGGATTATCAATATTGTAATGGAAACTTAAGGCCATTACGCAAATGCCTTCCTTCCTTCTTCCTTCCATCAGTGTGAGGGTTAATTTGGTAGCTTGACTTTCCCACTCCGGGTTATAAATTCCTGAAAGGCAGAAGCTAGGGTTTATGCATCTAAAGGCCTTACAACACATAGCATAGTGTCCTTTATATAATAAGGATGAAGCAGATGTCTGTTAAATGAAAAACTAGGGGATAATTTTAGGACCACAGGGGAAAGGATCACTCAATATATCACTTTTGAACTATTGTTTGAGAAAAAAGTAAGGTTAATTAGCACCTATATCTACCATGTTCCACAATGAATTCCAAATGTAGTATAGTCTTAAATATAAAACTTGAAACCCTAAGTCTAAGAAAATATAGGTAAATATGATTCTAATTTTGAGGTATTCAAATTTCAGAAACAAAGAAAAAAATAAATTCATAGTTTGTTTATTCTAGTATAATTTTTAAACTTCCATATGTAGAAAAGAATTAAAGACAAATACACAATTTGGCTAATATTTGAAACAGATTAAGTTTCCTTTTAAAAATACTTTTTAAATTGATTTTGAGAGAGAGAGAGAGAGAGAGAGAGGAAGGGAGAGGGAAACAATCAGAGTGAAGCATCCATTGGCTGCCTCCTGCACCCCCCCTACTGAGGATCCAGCCTGCAACCTGGGCATGTGCCCTGACCAGGAATAGAACCTAACCTTTGGGTGCATGGGATCACAGTCAACCAACTGAGCCACACCAGCCACGGCAAGTATTCTTTTTAATAAATAAAGAGGCCATACAAGTTGCTTAGGAAAATTAAAATATCCTAATGGGAAAAAAAGAACAAAGGATATGAATGTACATTTCAAAAAAGAACACAAATGACCAGGAAATATATAGTAAAGTTGGAGCCACTTTAATAACCAAAGGATTATTATTTTAAAACTGAAGAAAATGTTTCTCAGCTACCTAACTGACAAATTTTGAAGAGATAATACTCTAGACAAATCCTGGGGCAATGAGATTTGCATATAGATTTGCTGTCAGGAAATTTTTATACCATTTTTCTTGAGGACATTTTCCCCATATTCATAAGAAGTCTGTGATCCAACCATTCTGCTTATAAGAATTTTCTGTAAACAAATTATATGAGAAGTAAATACTGATAAATTCTAACAATAGAGGAGTCTGGGTTAAATAAATGATGGTTTACCCATTCACTATGAAATTATTAAAATTATATCATTGAATAGTTCATGAAATTATATAACAATGTGAGCCTAAGTTCACTTAGAAACTTGTTTATACATATACATATACACATATATTTACACAATAGATGAATAGAAATTAGCAATGATTATGTCAGGAGGATGGGATGATAATAATTATGGCTTTTCCTTAATCTTTCAAATTTTTTACACTGTACACATATGAATTTTATATTCAGAACTCAACCACACACACACATACACACACTTAAATGAGAGACTAAGTAATGACAGGGAGGAATTTAGCCTGCTCCTGCCCTTCCCCAGACACCCATCTTCAGCTAGTCACCTTACATTTTTGAAGAAAGGACACCTTAACCCTCTCAGCTTCCTCAGTCAAAAATATGTGAGATGCTTGTTCCAGTTCTGAGGGTATAAACTACTCTGGAGCGTAACAGACATGAACTCTGGAGGTGCAAGCTTGAATGAGAATCCTAGGCCAGCCAGTTACAGGCTGGATGTCTTGGACAACTTCCTTATACTCTCAGAAACTTATTTTTCTTCTTTGCAAAACAGGGTTATGAGGTTATACATATCCACCGAATAGTAGGTGTTACAGGTTCAAAGCACAGACTCAGGAGTCAGGTTGCCTTGGTTCAAATCCCCTCTCTGCTACCCCCTCGCTGGGAGACCAGGGCCAAGTTACTTAACCTTTATGTGATGTGTTGGCTCCCTATGTAATGGCAGATAAAATAGTGTCCACTTGGCAAAGTTTTAGGAGAAGCATAGGGGTTAATAAGCACTAAGAGCAGTTCCGGTAAGTGGTGCACACTATGGCAATGCTTTCAGTGAGACATCTAACATAATGCACCATCGAAGAGATGAAATTCAGTTAAGAATCGGAGTGCCTACTATGTGCTAAGTCCCTGTTAAAGGTCCAAAACATCAGAATAGATAACGTCTGCTTTAGAGAAAGTCATGCTTTTGAGAGGAGGTCCATACAGAAAGAAGGAAAATATCCCCAAGACAAAGAGTAAATGGAGTTGGAGTTCTGTACAGGGAACCCTACAAGCACAGCAAAGAAGACATTGGTCCTCCTACCCAGGAGTTCAAAGAAGGAGGAGATAATGAGCTGAAGCTTAGAGCACTCGATCCATGTCTGTTCTCTTTCTCTATTTCATTCTCCTTCTAATCATCTCTCCTTGTCAGCTCATTAAGGGGGTAGCTGGTGATGAGCAGTAAGACAGAGAATAAGAAAGAAGCACGCTTGTCCTCCTCATGTCACTAACCCACTCCCACTGCAGGCAGCCTGACAGTGTAACACCGACTCGCACTCACATATGACATGCTTTTGACATTTCAAGGTCCTTTCTCCTGTTCCTGACAGCCAGCAAGGGGAGTTCTTTACTTCTCCTCCATGGGCTGGTTTGACCTTTCGTGAAAGGCTGTGCTAACCCCTGTGCTCACAAGGCGGTAAATACCCAGGTCTTGCTGTCACAGGGTTTTAAGGACACAGGGACATCTGAAAATTAAGCCTTCAAGCAAAAACTCACCTCCCCAGGGGCACTTCATTGTTCTGCAGGCCAAATGGGACCTTTCTGAATACCCTATATAGCTGATAGTGTTTGCCACACTCTGTGCCTGGCTCTAATTGGCCGCTTTCGTGAGAGTCTAACTTAGAAATTCAAATCTCTCCAATAGAGGTCAGGAACGGTCCAAGCCCAGGGAGGGCTATTGGGGAAGGCCGGCTAGCTGTTCTCTCTGGCTACAGATCCTGTCCTTTTCTTCACCCTGCTGATCCCTGCTTGTCTTCCCCGACCCAGCTGTGGCATCATCCCGTCTGAAGCATTTCCTCTAACTCTGCTTCCTGGTTCAGTTACATGCTTCTCAGCCTTCAGCAAAAGCGCTCACCCCTCTGGTAACATCTAGAATCTTTCTCTTCCCCACACTCAACCATGAGTTTTGCTGAGGGTGGTTATTATAACTTTTTCCTATAGCCCAGTGCCAGCAAGGTGGTGAGCTGGCATATGGTAGGTGTCCAATCAGTGTCTGATGAATGAATGAATGAATGAACGAACAAATGAACTTCCCTGACAGGTCAGGTATATAGGTTAATGTAAAGAGAAAAGAGGGAAAATATCCTCACAGACCCCACCAGGTTTGTGTCTTCCAGGGCTTCAAAGAAGGTCACGCTTAGTCACTCAGAGCTGAGCCTAGAACCACCACCTCCTTGGTAAAAGGTATCCAAACCTTTTGTTTTGTTTTATATTTTTACCACATGAGGAATACATAATCACTGAGAGTCTTTTAAATGCAGATACATTAAACAGAAAGCCTAAACACCGCTAACATCTTTCTAAATCAAATTCTTTCCAAGATCTGGAGGCCAGGAGGTATTTCTCACATGGGGCTTTCTGAGGCAGCACAAGAGTCAACAAAACTCTCAATCAGAGTAATACAGCAATAAGGAAAAAGGTGTCACAAGTCTGGTTTTCTCTTACCATGCACCAATAAAATGCATTTTATTGATTGTAAATATCTAAGGTACTAAATTGTTTTTTAGGATATTTCCATGGTGGTGGTGGACTTAATTCCACATGACTGTACCCTTGAAAATGGTAAATTTTATGTTATTGATATTTCATCTCAATATATACACACATATGTATACTTCCTGCAGTTGCTTTGGCATTATCCTGAACTAAGACCGAGACACCATGCTCAATGGCCCAAGAGTGGGCATTTAGAAGAAAGATGTGTGTCCATGGGTTAAAAGGAAACTAAATGACCCATAATATAGTCCATCCTCTGCTCTAAAAGAGTTACCTTCCACTTCTGGTTCTTATATAGCCACTAAAAAGCTATGAATCCACTTGAACACCTCTAAGCGGGCACCTAAAATACTTCATTAATGTTGCAAAGAGTATAATATCTTGCATATTTTACTCCTGCCGACTTCAATGTAAACAGCGGCAATGGGAAGGCACGGAGATTTAATGCTATTTCCTGCTAGGGGGAAAAACATGGATGAGCTCTCCTTTAGCACATTTTATAAAGCTCCTTTCTCCCTTTAAATTATATTTCCATTTTATTTTCCTCATAGAATTTCACCCTGATGCAATATAATTTATGCTTTAAGATGTTTTATTAATCAGTCTCTCAAACCTCTTTGTAACAAAAATGTCTATGTAAATGTCAATCTTTTTAAAAAGTTTTGTAACCCTAAGTGTTCAAGATTGATTCCATCATTATAATTATGAGCCCAAAATTGTTCAAAACAATAAAATACCTTCTAAATTTTTATAAATAATTATTGAGCTAAAATTATAATTCAAATTGTGCCTCTTAATGAGATGAATGGCCACTCCGCCTATAATTACTTCATGTATTCATGGATGAACATAAACAATCTCATGGATGAACAAATGAGATTCAGCCTCAATTGCGTTCCTATTTTTCATTTATATAAAATACTTAGAACTTAGAACATTTTTTCTTATAAATGAATAGACATGAATGGAAGTTTGGTATTGGCAGCGCCACTCAATGTTTGATACCCCTTTGAAGTTGTATGTCAAAATCACGTAGTGATTTATCATCAAAAGTTATTTTTAATGACTCAGCAATTGATGAGTCAATTAGACCCACCCTCAGTTTTGTAGAAAGTCAAGAACTAGCAAACCTGACTTTCAGAAAGATTTGTTAATTAGCGAGTCAGGACACCATCCATTTTCTCTAATATTTCAGGTGGACTCTGTTTGTCAACCACAGGGCAGTGCACTGTAGGCAGCAGTGTCCTGGCCACCACCAAGTTCCTTTGATTTGGTAAAGTAGGAGAAAGGTGATTTCCTAGGCAGCTCAGTTTTAGGAAACAGTATAGGTGGAACTTGAAGATCTATAAATTACCGGTAAGCCCTGGGTACTTGTTGGAAAATCACCAGGTTTCTCTAGGGTGCCTTTCCAGGTCTGAAGAGTGTTGCCCAAAGTCAACCATTCAACACATGCACCAATGAGCTTGGGAAAGGAGACAAATTACTGCCACCCTCTGGGATAGGGAAATTCATCAAGCTTCTCTGGGAAGGGGTCCTGGGGTCATGCTGGTGGCAGGTTTCACTCTCCTGGGCCATCTGCAGCCAAGCTGTGTTTTCTCCATCATTTCAGCAGTTCTCTAACAGTAAGACTCATTTTCACCATTAAGTCTGGCATTAAGGTTGTCAGAAGACATCATGACGTTGTATAAAATATTGCACTGTAATTGTTTGGTCACAAAATTGGCAATTTTCTGCTTGAATCGGAAGGAAAGGAAACTAGGGACTGAGAGTGCCCATTTCTTTCCTGGCAGGGAGAACCAGACAGGGATGAGGGGCAGGATAGGTAAGGGATTCAGAGATTTACCTTCATAAACATGCCTTTTGCTGCCATAACAGAAAACCAACCATTGTCATTGAAACGTTTATTCCTACCCCCCCCCCATCCTCATACTATCTCATACCTATTTTCATCCAATTTCTTTTTTAAAATATATTTTTATTGATTCCAGAGAGGAAGGGAGAAGGAGAAAGAGATAGAAATATCAAGGATGAGAGAGAATCATTGATTGGCTGCCTATGGCATGCCTCTGGATTGAGCCCCCAATCGGGCAAATGCCCTGATTGGGAATTGAACTGCGACTTCCTGGTTCATAGGTCGATGCTCAACCACTGAGCAACGCCAGCCAGGTTCCATGCAATTACTTAACAGAAAAACTGATCTAAAAAGAGTTTATATATAATAAATGCTTTCTTTCCACTTTCTTCCATTTCAGGTTCTTTTCTTCTTCAGGAAAGATATTTAATACCAGTGCAAGGGTGTGCCACGCAGAGCCACCATTCCCAATGTTAACTCGCCCAATGGCCTTAGATCGCCTAAATCTAAGCACAGCCCAATACTCTCTCCCTTTGCTCTCAAGGAACTCTCAATCTATGGCTTGAAATACCATCGATATACCATTTAAACTCACAATTTTCTATGCATAGCCCTCATCTCTCTCCTAAATTCCCACAGTGAATACCCAACTGCTTGCTCATCAGGCACCTACACTTGGAAATCTGACATGTAGCCACAACATAATAAGCCAGGACAGAATTTTTTTTTTAATTCCACTTCCCCACCCTCCAAAAAACTTGCACTTCCTCTGTTTCAGCAAATGACACCACAACACATTGAGTTGCTCAAACCAAAAATCTATTGGTCATTCCCCTTTTCCCATAGCGCCAAATCCAATCCATCAGCAAATAACCATTTTCAGAAATGTGAAGGACCACACCTTCCCATGTCCCCTCTTCATCCCCTTTCTCTCCGCTGATCCGAGACTCCATGGCTATTTGCCAGAAACTTCCGACAGTCTCCCTCATTCTTGCCCACGTCTACCCTTTCAACCCATCCTCCACACATAAGCAAAAATGACAGTTTAAACGTGGAAATCACATCATGTCACTTCCCTGCTTAAAATCCTTTGTGGTTTTTTATTGTTCTTAAAATGAAATCCAAACTTCCATAAAAGCCTATAAGGCTCTATCCTAGTGATTTTCACTTGTGATTAGAATCGTTTGGAGAACCTGAAATAACAACAGCAGGAACAGCAGCACGAATGCCTCACCAAGACTAACTGCATCATAATCTCTGGGAGTAAAGTACCTGCGTTTTTGATATGCGGTGATAGTTGACAACCAGTGCCCAGTATGATATGACTTCTGTCCCTGCTCTTGCCAACTGTCCAATCACCATCTTTCTCACTCACTAAAATCCAAACAGACTGACCCATGTATCTTTGCACCAAATTTGTGCCTGCCCCAGGACCTTTGCTCCAGCTGCTTCTTGTCTCTGGAATGCTTTATATCCAGATTGTCGCATGAGCTGGCTTCCTCTCATCATTTAGGTCTCAGTTCAAACATTGCCCTTCAAAGAGGAGAGAGTCACAGAGAATTGCGCAGCAGATTTGTAAACCTTCATTTCTGTGTATGTAAGATCAGAGTCCTCACATCAGGAGTTACCACCTTGCACTGTCCAGTCACTCACATGTCATGTGTCCTGCTTGTATGAGCTTGTTGTCAGTGACTACCCTCGTTTCCTTGCCTATGGTGTGCAGCCATCCTAAGAAGCATTAGAATTATCAGATTCTTAAGGTGCCATGCGAACAGGAGCCGCCTCTGATTGCCTCCGAGGAATGACACTTCTCCTTAGGGATGTATCCTGACATACCAACCTTGATAATCATCCTTCAGTGACCTTTCCCAAGGAAATACTCATGGAAAAACCAATTCAATGTTGGAAACTACTTTTGCAGAGATGCAGCTAACTTGGGGACAAAGCTCTCAGTAGTGGAATGAGTTTCAACTAAGCTGCTCAAGCATGATTTAGCTGTAAAGAGATGTCCCTATGGGTCTCTACCACTTTGAATATCTTGGGACTTACATTGACAGAGAATGCTACACCTTACAACTAACTCGTACAGATGTTTTCCCTTATGGCCCCACAACAACCTGGGAGTAAGGCTAGGACCAGAGTGCCTGCTTTCAACCTTAGTTTGCACCCTGCAAAAGTGTGCCTGGCTGAGGGCTCAGTGGAGAATGAAATCCAGCCCTCTGTCAAGCTGGTCCCCTGTCACAAGGGCAAGTCACCCCAGAGGAAAGTTTTTGTGTTTTTTTTCAAACTCGACCACCAGAGGGGGCATTTCCCCTAATTTCTGCAAAGGTTCTATATGTGGAGCAAGAGCCCCATGGGTACTGTTTTTTGCTTGTTTATTTTGCAGATGACACATCTATTATTCAGAGGTGAAGTACCGGTCCCAGTAGAAAAATTTCTGTGGTTCACAAATCTGCTAGTGAGTGGACAAAAAGTCTAGAGCTCTTCTCGTGCTAACTTGCGAGTGTTCTTATTGGGGATGATTCCTGCTTTGTAACCAATGATGCCTAAAGGGCAGAAGTTGGGTCCAAGATTCCAGAGGAAGAGGCATAATCTTCAAAGCACCAAGCAGTCCATTCATGCTAACTGTTAGGGTCGCTGAAGAAGGAACGCATGAGGCTAAAAGAGGTAAAGAATTGTAAGTTTATTAGGTCATCCGGAAACCCACATGGGCTGAGCCCCCAAATGGCGCCAGCACCCAGGGATGGGGAGTCAGAGATTTTAAAGGACTATAGGCGGACTTTTTCTGGGTGTAGAATTCTCTGGGCAGGAAAAGATAACAGTCTTAGCAAATGGAATGTGGGCTAAGCAAAAGGGAATGTCAGTTGTGAAGTGGCCTGAAGGTCAATTCCCAGGGGAGGGGGCATCGATTCAATTATTTCATTGGACCTAACAATAACCTCCATTTAACTCCTGGGGACTCCTTTCCCTCCTCTGGAAATCGAGGGGGTAAACACAGTCCCAAGTAAGGTTGCTATGGGCTCTAATATTCTTTGTTACAAGGAGCTGGCAGAGCTTTTTATAACTGGAGAACTTTATTTACTTTTTAATCACAACTGTCCAAGGTGACTAGCATTAAAGCCATCTTGTGAGACAACTTCTGCCACAGTAAGCCATTTGGAGTCTCCTGCAGCCTCATGAACTACTTCAGGAGATTAGTTTGCTCAGGACCCACCTCCCTTTTTATCACATTTTCGGTTGAACTGAATCCCTAACTTGGATGAGGTCAGGTGTGTCCCATCCTCAGGAGCCAGGAGCCTGAGGCTGCCCTCTCAGGTCAAGAGCATGCATACAAGCACCCCATAGCTTTCAGCTAAAGAATCATGTTTTCAGAGTCTTGTCCCTGCAGTCTTTGGAGGAAATGATAAAGGTTGGAAGAAAGATGCTCATAAATACATTTCCTCTAATCAGTTCCGACTAGAATAACCCATTGCCACACACCCATCTGCCCCTTTCTCTTCCAGTTCCCTTTCCTGTAGACGCTCCTTCAGTAAATGGATTTGACCTGTTTGCGGCTCTCTAGAGAGAATGCATTCAACCACAAGCTTCCCAAGATGCTCCCGAGCCTGGTACAAAAAGCTGAAAATGTCATCGCATTTGCAAATGAACAGAAACCTCCCACTCAAAGAGCATCAATGCCACCATGGTTCCCAGGAGCAGCCAGCAGGAACCTTCCTCTCACTGCCATGGCTTTGTTGTTAGAATAATACACACATATTCTTTTCACCTAATGATGTTGGGCAAGTTTAACTTTCTTTGCAAAGGTAACAACTCTTTGCCTCCAACCGGAAGACTGAACAGTCTTTCTTTGGAAAAGGGCATAATGGCACTAGTCACCTCCAGCCCCCAAGACATGTGTTGACATTAAGTTTCACTCCATACTGTATAATTAAACTCTGTAGGTCACGGCGGCTTTGGTATTCGTGAGGTATGGCGGTCTGAATTCTGGATTAGAATGCTGGCCACATCAAGACCAGCATCCTCATTTGTCAAGGAGAGATGGGCTGAAAGCACAAGACTGCAGGCCCCTCTAATTTGCAATGACCTTGGGCTTCGATCTGTCTTCTTGGATTTATTACTTCCTGAGCAAGTATATCCCCACACTGGCAAGGGGAAGATTCTGGGCGAGTCAGTACAGAATGTATCCAATTTATTGGGGATGTGCCCACGATTTTTCCAGCATGAAAAAAACCATGATGGATACTGGCTTCTTGCCACTGGCTATTCAAGACTGACTGTCGCAGGGACCCCTCCCAGAATTCAGCCAAAGATGACCAGCCATCATTCCATTAGAAACTTTTCTCATTTTTTAAAATATATTTTTATTGATTTCAGAGAGAAAGGGAGAAGGGAGAGAGAGACATAAATGATGAGAGAGAAGCATTGATCGGCTGTCTCCTTAATGCCCCACACTGGGGACTGAGCCTGCAACCCAGGCATGTGTCCTGACGGGGAGTCGAAGCATGACCTCCTGATTCATAGGTTGACCATCAACCACTGAGCCACTCAGGCCCGGGTCCCTTAGAAACTTGTCAGTTAGACTGTTTTATAGCCTTGCCAAATGAACATCCTAGACAGGTTCAACACTTAGCACACCTATTACATGTTTTTGTTCTATTCTGCAGGAACCAGTAACATGGGAATGAGGGGGCTCTCGTTACAACTCTTATTAATACTCAGAGTCAAGGGCGACAGAAAATGGGTTAAGTATTACTATACTCCAATTAGGAAGGACAACTGGTTGGTCATTGTTCACTAACACTCAAGTAGATGTTCTGAGATAGACTGTCCTGTTCAGATACAACACATCAGCGCCTTTTACATCTGTCTTCACTGAATGAGCTGTGTAGAGGCCTGTGTATAGGTATAACGGGTGAAAGAAATTGCCCACTGAATGGACATAGGAGCTCAGAGGCTCTACCATTGAACCTCTGCCATAATTATGAGAAGAGTACTCCTCAAATAAGACGTAGCCAATTAAGATAGGAAGATGTAGACAAAAATTCACTCAATCACTACCTAGGACCTACTCTATTCCATGACCTGAGCAAGACAATGGGAAGATAAACAGGACATGGTTTCTACCATCAAGAATATCACAATATAAGAGGGTTAAACATATAAACGTACATGGACACACACAAAAACCCCACCAACCTAAGTCCGAGGTTAAAGATATGCATAGAGTGATGTGAAAATTCCCACCTAGGAACTTCCTCTAACCTAGCCTATGAAGGACTGATGAGAAGGCACTGCCGAGAAGAGGTGATCCTTAAACAGAGTGGCATGTGATAGTTTTGTGAGGCAGTCTGAGCCCAAGAAAGAAGTTTCTCAACCTTCACATTTTCTTTCAACGAGACGAGTGCGTGGAATAAAGAAGGCAGTTGCCTCTCATTGTCTTCTCAGCCTGATCAAACAGTGAGGTGAACTGGGATGGTTAAATGTGCTTTAGGTGATGGGAAATTGGTCATGTTTAGTTAATATGGCATTAAAGCTACTGGTTTCATAGCTTGAATTTCACAAAGAAAAGTTATAGCTTGGGAGTTTTAATTTATTTTCCTTTTTAAAAATATTTCATTGATTTGGGAGAAGAAGAGAGGAAGAGAGGAAGAGAGGAAGAGAGAGGGAGAGAGAGAGAGAGAGAGAGAGAGAGAGAGAGAGAGAGAGAGAGAGAGAGAGAGAAAGAGAGAGAGAGAGAGAGAGAGAAGAAGAAGAAGAAGAAGAAGAAGAAGAAGAAGAAGAAGAAGAAGAAGAAGAAGAAGAAGAAGGAGAGAAGAGAGATCAATGGGTTGCCTTCCTGCATGCTCCCTATGGGGGATCAAACCCACAGCCAGGGCATGTGTCCTCACCAGGAATCGAACTGACACCCAACCAACTGGGCCACACCAGCCAGGGCTCCTCCTTTTTTTAACCGAAACTCAGGTGAAAAGCAGTAAGATGAAATCAAGCAAGGTTTAACTCCATTACCCTTTGGAATTTAAATTGAACTGTGTGCCCCACAGTCAATTAAGACACTTTCTCCAAACTCTCCCGACAAGACATTTGCGAAGAGCTTAATATGTATTTATTCACTGTGTAGAGTTATGAAAAATGTCTCTGAGAGAAAAAAAAAGTCATGAAGGCTACTCTGGGAATATTTGGACTTTTTTAGTTATCCCAGGCAAGATTGGATCATACTAGTAATTGAGTTAGAAAAGACACAAACAGCTGGGCCAGGACGTGCTCCTGAGGTAGAAATAAACTCATTAAAGGTTAAACTTGTGCAATGTCTTTAGGATGAAGGCAAGGAGCACAGCTGCAATACCAAATGGGACCATCATAACACTGTCACCCAAAATACGGTGCCCACGGCGCTGGGACGGGCTCAGAATCCTCCCATGTGAGCCTGTAAGGATGCAGCCCCTTCTCACTGAATCCACTCTGTAGGCAAGAGGGACTCACAGAATTATTTATGCTGAAAAAAGAATATTTTCTACCTGCTCTGGCGTTTTTTTAAAAATTTTTAACTGAGGTATAGTTGGCATAGATTATTATATTAGTTTCAGGTGTACAACACAGTGATTTGACATTTATATATCTTAGGATGGATCACCACGATTAAGTCTAGCAACCATCTGTCGCTGTGCAAAGTTATTATCACATTATTGACTACATTCCCTGTGATGTACACTACATTTCTATGGCTTATTTATTTTGTAACTGAAATTTTTTACCTCTTATTCCCCTTTATTATTTTCATACATCCCCTACCCCGCTCACTCTGGCAACCATCATTTTGTTCTCTGTACCTATGAGTCTGTTTCTGTATGTACACATCTTGTTTTGCTGTGTTCTGCCTTTATTTTTATTTTCTAATATTTTGCTGTTACTCCCCAGTCTCCAAATTTAATTATGAAATAAACTGGAATAGTCTTCTCCTATAATTCTCGCCCTTTCTCCCACCTCTCAGCTCCCATGAATGATGTTCTGTCACTAACAGTGGGGCCACACATATAATCGCTGCTTTAAATGGCAGCCTCAACTCTCTTCACCTAATGCCATCCTGTAAAACATACTCAGAATGGTAATTTTGTGGCCTGCAGATTGGTAAGGACATGGCAGGGCCTGCAACTAGGGCTGCTGCCTTCTCTCTACTGTGGAAGACAGATGCAAGGTCTAGGAATGGAGCAGGCTCTCATTTCCAAGAGCCCAGATCCTCAGGTCTCAGTCCTCACATGGACTCTTTATCGTTAGACTGCATGTGTGTGCGCACGCATGTGCACATGCACATGTGTATTTCACATTCTGTCACATTCTATGAATTCACTGCTGGCAAAAAAGAAAATAATAATAATATTCAGGATCCAGACCCTAAATGCATCCATATTTTAACTTTATAGACACTTCAAATATCAGAGCTCAAATGGGTCTGAGTCATTACATCTCCTTTCAAAAACCTTTTCCAACCACCCCAGGAGAGTCTGTGCTCCCCAGGCAACCATTAAGATTGTTATTGCTGCTCCCACAATGCCTAGAGATACAGCTCTGTTTGAGGTCCCTACCGCCCTTCCATGGCAAGCTGCCCATTTATCCCAGAACCGACATATTTTCAGCTCCTTGCAGGTGCCCAGCATTTGGTGGGTGCTCGGTGAACACCTGCAGGTGGCTGGATGGATAGATGAATGGTGGGATGGGTGTGGCTTTGGGGCTGTAGCTTGACCATAATGGCAGAGACTGGTTTTGCATACATCTGACCACTTTGCTAATTCTGTCACATTCCATCAATCCACTACTGACAGAAAGGAAACGATACTCCAGATTCTGACCTTAATTGTATCAACAGTTTAATTTTATAAACACTTCAAACATCAGGGCTCAAATGGATCTGACACATTACTTGGCAAGATATTTTATTGTTTTGTTCATCTTCACCCAAGGATATTTTTCCATTGATCTTTTAGAGAGACCGGAAGAGAGAGGGAAAGGCAGAGAGAAATTTCAGTGTGAAAGACACACATAGATTGGTCGCCTTCTGCATGAGCCCTTACCAGGGCTGGGGCCAGAGAGGAGCCTGCAACCAAGGTACATGCCCTTACCTGGAATCGAACCCAGGACGCTTTGGTCCACAGACTGACACTTTATCCACTGAGCCAAACCAGTTAGGGCACTTGGCAAGATATCTGAGAAAAGCAGGGCCTCTTTCAATTCTGTTTAGGGCAGAGGTTGGGCTATTAAGCCTGTGCAAGGGCCTCCCACTGTGCATCTCCCACTAATGTTGCCTATATGCCTTTGGGAAGGCCTGGTTGGAAATAACCCAAAAAAGAAACGCCAGGGTTACAAGTGAGGCTTTGAATATAAGCCTAAGGGCAAGGCCTTAATTTCATGATGAAGGTTTGGAAAAATGAGAGTGAACACTGGCGATATGCTTGGAATGAGGACATGATTAGATACATATTGGGGAACATACTCTGGTAGCAACGAGAGAAAGGACACACCTAATAGGCAGCTACTCCATCTTGCATGAGAGAAATGGAGACTCCCCATGGGGGTCAAAAGAAAAAAGAATGTGGGATTGAGGGCTATTTTAGGGGAGAACTCATTATATCGTCACACAGAGGGATCATTTAGAAAGATTTCCAAGGGACTCCGTGTTGATTGTAAAGAAGAAAGATTTGAGAAAAAAGGACCAAGTTCAAAATACCAGCAGGGCCTTATAACAAGTAGAGTGAGTATCCAGAAACCCCATAATGTGGCCTGCAGACATATATTTCCTCGGGGGGCACTTGCAGGCAGCCTCTGTCATTTGCGCAAGGGGCCTGGCAGAAACGACCTGCTTCTATCAGCAATGCCCACAGCAGGCCAATCAGGTGGCATTCAGGCAGAGCCTGGAATTTTCTAAAAGGCTCATGCTGCTCTCCTGATTGAAATGGGTCAGGTTTATTTTTACTCTCTCCTGCATTTCACAGGAACTTCCTTTCCAATCGCTGCAGATCATGTGTGCTACTGCAGGAGACTCACTTCTATATAACGAAGGCCAAAGGGTTACCTTGTGACCCCAAACAGAAACAGAAGAGGAATCAAACTGAGAGGCTCCACTGGCTCTGGTGTCCAGCCGTTATCTGTCCGCCGAGGAAAAGCTGGGGAGTCTGGAGAGCTATGGAGTCATTACAGGACTCAACCTTAGGTTAACTCTTTCAAAAAAACAGGACATCACAGCACAGAAGATTCCAGGATATAAAATGCAGTGCACATCACTAGGATTGTCCCAGGGTTGTGAGTGCTGATAGGCACGTAGGAAATGCTTGGTGCCAGGATGTAGTCTGGGCACATTGCGTGGTAGCACTGAGCACAAGCAAGGCGAGGATTCAAAAACAACTAAGCCAGAAGCCAACAGGAATGGAGAGATAGAGGCACTGCTGGGGTCCCAGATGAGATGGCGCTAATCGGATGAGCCTACCTTCCAGGTCAAGGGTATGAGATGGGGGAAGTTTAGGGGAAATATAAAAGGGGGGTGAGTCTTACGCCAAATGGGTGAGGCATTCAAAATAAGAGAGGAAAAGAATAATATAAATAATGTCTCCGGACTTTGGTGAGAATCAGGTTCCACCGACCTTAATCAAAGTTGGGTGCAAAGCTTCCTTTCCAATGGCCATAGAAACATCAGACCCCCCCCAAGGCAGAAAACAACCAAGAATTTTAGTGTCATCATCCAAATGCCTCAGACTTCTGGTCACAGGTGTAGAACAGTAGATTATCACAAACTGTGCTGGTTTGTGCCGCAAACAATGTTGACAAGTTGCCCAGCTGTGACTTCTGATTCCAACCTTGAAGTGGGGCGAGGCAGTCAGCAGATGCTGGCTGTGCCCTGTGCAGCTGGGGTGGGGCCAGGACAATGCTGCCAGGCATGGCTAAAGGGAAAGACCTAAGTCACACTGCACTGAGCTCACAGCAAGGCTGTGAGTGATGCCAAAGAACAGATGTCCCAGCAGAGACCTTTCGCAGCATCCCTAAAGCACACAGTGTTCACAGCATAAAACCCCGGAACCTCCCCCAAATATGTTCATGTATCTGAAAGCTCAGTACAAAGTCAAACAATGAAGATGGAGTATTCAGCTTTATAGATAGAAAAAGATGCTGCTTTTTTCTCTGACCATCTGCGAAGAGGGGCCAGGTAATGGTAACACAGAGCCCCAAATCACAACAGAACACGGGTCAGCAACCCCCAGAGACAACTGTTCCTGAATAGGGACTTCAACCCTTGAGTTTTAACATCCTGGCCTCAGACTCTGTAAACTTCAATGAACACAGGAGTGGAATTAGAAGTTATTGAGGTTGGCTTGTTGGAGAATTTTCGAAGGTATATGTTCAATTTGGCTTCCAGGTAGGTAGTGAGAGGTAAAAAACAACAAAAACCAGAAGTATTTTTTTACATAGTATTCCATTGTGTAAATGTACCACACACACACAGTTCCTCCCCGCCTCCCCCACACAAACGCGCACACACACATGCTCATCTGGGGAGAGGATAGGAGCAGGAAAAATGGGGGGTCAATGGGGAGAAAAAGGGGGACAAACTTTCAACAATAAAGATAAATTATAAAAATTAAAACACACACAAAAGTAAACAGAAGTACTTTGAAATCAAACAAACTTGAATTCAAATCCTAGTTCTACTACTAGGCAGCGGGGGAACCTTGGAATCAAGCAGGTTGCATAATTTGCCCGAACCTTGTATACGCACATAATTTCAACAACATCTAGGGTGTTGTAAAGATGACATGAGATGACACAAGTCTCCAGTGCCTCGAGTAGAGCCTGGTACAGCGTGGGTGGAAGAAATTGACATTTCTCTTCTCCTCCCCTGCCCAGTCCCACTCAAATTTAGTTCCTTATTTCTTACCAGAGAATGAAAGTAAAGGAAGTTTGGCTGATACGTCCCACTATCAAGTTTTCACACCAAAGAAAAATTGTGCATATGATTTGTTCTCTCCAAACAGAAAATATTTGGATAAAAACGCGTCAAAAGCATAGACATCTGGACATCTTTCCTGAGTAAAGACTTTAAAATGTGAGAAAAGATGTTTAAAAACATTGTTAGCCACTTCCTCTGTGCCAGGCCCTGTTCTAGGCACATGAGATGGAAACACATGAGATGAACACTTCTCTGTCCTCCTGAAGCTTAAACACAAATTGAGGTGAACATACTCTACTCAGAAACGTTTATTGCAACACTTCTTGTGTTGATAAGAAGCCAGACACAATATAAATGTTTAACAACAGGGAAGTAAGTAAATTATGTGCTTCTAATTGCAAGAGCATTAGGCAGTGATCAAAAAGACAGTTATGAAAAAAATGGACAACCATAAGTAAGAACTGCCAGCCTCTTACTAAGTAAGAAATTAAGGATCCTACTAAGATTTGATTTCATCGCTGAGCATCTGAGTTTATACGATATAGTTCCTGGCACAATAAATCTTTGTTCTTTTTTGCTCATCTTGTTTTATCTCTTGTGCTCCACTATACCAGCCTCCCCCCCCCCCCATTATTAATTCATCAATCCAACCACAGTTAAAGTGGTAGATTAAAATCCCCATATAACACTAAAGGTTTGAGTCTTTTACCATCAGGTAGAAGTTCTGAGAGTTGATATCACTTCTGCCTTTGTTTTCTTTATTTAAAAAATATTTTTATTGATTTCAGAGAGGAAGGGAGAGGGAGAGAAAGATAGAAACATCAATGATGAGAGGGAATCATTGATTAGCAGCCTCCTGCATGCCCCCGACTGGGGATGGAGCCGGCAACCCAGGCATGTGCCCTTGACCTGAATGAAACCCAGGACCTTAGAGTCCACACGTCAACTCTCTATCCACTGAGTTAAACCAACTAGGGCACACTTCTGCCTTTTCTATCCATTCACACTGGGTTTCATCATCACCATTTACATCTCTGTGGAACTCAGTTGTCAGCCCTAAGAAGAATCCACAGGGTTAGCCAAATAAAATTGGGGTGCTAGAGAGAAAATGTTAATTTCAGAGAAAATGTTAATTTAAAATACAGATTATAAATATCTGTGAGAACTACTTACAAAACAGAGTTATATCTTCCCAGAATATGACTTCAGCCTCGTGAACATGTGTCTAGAATCCAGCTCTTTTTCCTTCTGAGATTACCCTCTGTAGCCTGATCTATGGAACTAGCACTACTAGTTTGTTTGAACTACTAAGGTATGTACTAGTGGTCAAACATGACCAGGATTCAGTTGTTGAAAAACTGAATTTCTACCCCTCCCTGTGTTCAGCATCCTTTACAACAACTGACTTCAACTCATCTCATCAAAAGTTACAGGGTATTTGCCTACCCTTTGCATCTGGGCTGGCCTTGTGACTTGCTTTAGCCCATGGCTATAGTAGAAGTGGCAATGTGCCAGTTCCAAGCCAAGGCTAAAAAAATCCTTGCATACTTCTGCTCTTTCTCTTGCAACCATGCCACTGCCATGTGACTAATCCCAGGCTAGCCTGCCGAAGAGCAAGGGGCACGGGGCACGCATGTCCTTTCCCTGGGCCTTAGCCAGGCCTACTGCAGCTGAGCATAGACACATGAGAAAACTCACCTGAGACCAGAAGAACTGCTCAACTAAGCATAGCAAAAATTGCTAACCACACAACAGTGAGTTAAATAAATGGCTACTGTTTTAAACCACTATATTTTGGATGGTTTATTATTTAAGTCAGAAGCAGATTAGGTCCCAAAATTAGCAGAATTCTGAGCCCTTCCCAAATTCTTTGGCCTTGAGTCCAGTTCCATGAATTCTAGTTGCCCATAATCTATGAGTTTTCTATCCTTACTTCCACCTAATCAGCCCATGAATGAATCGCAGTGCACCTGCTGCAAAACTGAGTGATGTGCATTTCCCTGGGAACACCATCTCTTACCTTCCTTGGTACCCTGGGGAGATACATTATTCGGAATAGCTAGTCTGAAGAATAATTTTGCAGAGATGTATGTGACAGGGAGCTCTCATGCTTTCCAAGTATTTATGGCAAGATAAGTAGATGGATGGGGAAAATTAGCATAAGAAGCTACAGTGAAATCACAAACAGGTAATACCAACAACTTTGACACCTCTAGTTCAGGGTTGTTTTTCTCCCTGGGCCAATATGCTGCTCCTGTTTTCTATGTCTGTCTTAAAATTATCCTAAATTTCATAGCTTTAAAAAAGACCCAGCCCTGCCAGTGTAGCTCAGAGGCTGAGTGTCAACCTATGAACCAGGAGGTCATGGTTCGATTCCCAGTTAGTGCATATGCCAAGGTTGCGGGTTCAATCCCCAATGTGGGGAGTGCAGGAGGCAGCCAATCAATGGTTCTCTCTCATCATTGATGTTTCTATTTCTCTTTCCCTCTCCCTTCCTCTTTGAAATCAATAAAAATATAAATTAAAAATAATAAAATTAAAAAAATTAAAGACCCAACCATCGTTTATTATTGTTATTTCTCACTGTTCTGGGCATTGAGTAGGCTTAACTATGTGGTTCTCATTCAGGGTCTCTGATGAACTTGCAGCCTGATTGTAGCTCGAGTTGGGGTCACCTTGAACACACTCACTCACACATGTGGTGACAGATGCTGGCTGTCATCTGGAATGGTCTCTTCACATGGCTGTGAATTCTGCACAGCATGGTGACTGGGTACCAAGAGTTGGTGTTCCAAGACAGAGCTAGGAAGAAGCTGTAGCTCCTTTTATGCCGCTGGAGTCATATAGTGTCACTTCCATTGTAAAATAGACTCTTGTCTACTCCATAGAACTCAGCCAAAAAAGTATGCTTAGGTACAAGTACAGGGAACATAGCTCTAACTAGTTATTTTAACTATTAATCATTCAATATTATTTTTAGATCACAAAGCATATAGATTTCTCTCTTTAGTACATTATTCTCTTTGTCAACTTAAGTCTTTTGATGTCTGCCCCACTAAAAAGTTGTGTGGATTCTGACATCTCATCTAGTGATTATGCCTAAAGCCATAAATACACCCCCCCCCTTCACATCATGCTCTTGACTTTTTACTGATCTCATAGCTGAGAAACCCCTTGATTAAATTTCAGTTGAGTCAGCTCTTCTATTTCCTGGTTTCTTGCATTTGACTCCTTGATCATAATAGTGGCTTTTTATGTTCACTGGTAATTAATCTCATTTTGATGATTCCATTTCATTGTTGTGATTTAAGGTGACCAGTTTGATTTTAGTTTATATCAGTCATCTCTCTATTCATTCCTCAAAGCCTTGGTTCTTTTGAAATGTCAATGAAACTACCCTTCACATTGTTATCAATTGCATAAAAGTATATATATATGGATAAAAGTGTATATATATATATATATATATATATATATATATATATATATATATATAATTATTAGGGCCAAGTAATAAAATCTTCTATAAGGAAATCTAGTTAGTAATAAACTTAGCATTGAGGTTTCTAACATGTGGAAGAAGAGATGTGATAATTTTCCAGTTTCTGTTATGAAATGAAAGAGAATAAACTTTTTCTTTGCCCAGTGTTTGCAGAAACATGTGTTCTCATGAATTTTGTAAAGGGTGCACCTAGCACTGTAATAACAGTTTATACATTTTCCCAGAAGGGAAGGTGCTTCCGCCTCACAAGGTGATTTTGCTAACACCTTGACTGTAGTCCGTGACACTCCGTCAGCCTTGTAACATGCAGAACATCAGATAACACATGTGTGCTGCTTCAAGATGCTAAGTTTGTGGTAATTTGTTACAAGAGCACTCTCCTGTCATCCACAAAACTTCACTGGATGCCCAGGAAAAAGTGAGAAAGCAGAATGCGAGGGGTCAACCCACCACTGTGTGGTAATAAAAATCTGATAAGATTGACAATAAAACACACTAGGGTTAATGAGAAACCAATGGAACATGTGCTAACAGGAAACCAAATGCAGGCAAACAGATCAGAAGCTACAATGATTAATTGTAAGAGTGTGAACAGGTCATAATAGCTGCTAAATTACTGTAGAAATTTGCAAATATAACACAAAAAGGGAACAAGTAACTTCATGTGGACTATAAAAAGGCAGTGTTTCTTAAGGGTCTTCAAATGGTTGAAGACATTTTTGGCATTGGCCAAAAATCTTGTGAGATACACACACACACACACACATACAACTCAGAGGAAGAGGAGGAAGAATGCATTGGAGGGAGAGGAGAAGGAAGAAAAGAAGAAAAGAAGAGGTGAAGAAAGGAGAGACAGAAAGAAGAGAAAGAGGATGAGAAAAAAGAAAGAGGTGGAAGAGACGGAAATATATAAAAACTAGAGGGCCAGTGCACAGGTTTGTTAACCAGTGGGGTCCCTCGGCATCGCCTGTGGGGATCGTGTTGAAACTGGCAGCCCAACATCCCCAGAGGGATGTAGAAGTGCATGAAGTGGCAGGTGGCTGGGGAGGAGCTTGATCCCGGGCTTGGGCGCTGCGCTGCCCCCGCTCATCCCAGCCCCACTGCACCTGCCGCTGCATCTCAGTAGGCTGACTGCCACTCTACTGCAGTCTCTGCATGCCCATCCTAGGATGATACCAGTGCACCCATGACCGAGAAGCAGCCATGAGCTTGTGCCCAATCAGTCCCCATGCAGTCCTGGTTTGGATGGGTTAGGGGTGCGCAGGGGAGTGTCAGGGGGAGAGGCTGGCCAGCCATGAGCCCAGTGTCTGGCACCCATTGGTCAGCTGAGCAGTGCTCCTGCTATGGGAGTGCCCTGACCACCAGGGTGCAGCTCCTGCATTGAGTGTCTGCCCCCTGATGGTCAGTAGGCATCACAGTGACCAATTGAAAAGTGGAACTGTCACATAGGCTTTTATATATATACTAGAGGCCCAGTGGATGGAATTCACACACTCGGGTGGGGCAGTCCCCTCAGCCCAGACTGCGCCCTGCAGAGGGAGGCCCCACCTCACCTGCCGCAGACCACTGGTTAGTGGCCTGGGCCTCCCTCTACAGGGTGATTGTAGGGCGATGGCAGCCTCCCTTCCCCCCAACCAATCGCATCACATCCACGTTGGCTAGCCTGGCGCCCGAGTGTGTTATAGTGTGGTCAACTGCACAGTCATTCTGCTGCTCAACCCTTCGGTCGATTTGCACATTATGCTTTTTATTATAGATAGATGCAATACATAGAAATAAGCTAATTATGTTGGGTTGGAACACCAGGACATGGAAGGAGAAATGGCAGAAAGACAATTCAGGGAATGGCCTCACATCCACCAGGATGGTCACCTGGAACAAACTGAAGCTTCTACTATGTTTTCAAAGCTATCTTTCAGGAGAGTCCACCCTTCCACATTTTCCTTCCTTCCCAACCTTGCCTCTCATTCTTTCTCTGAGAATGTTATTCAAATTAGCCCTTATATAAAAGTTCTTAGTCCACTGAGTGTCCCAGAGGGAGAGCATTATGTAGATTTTCTTAAATGAACAATTAGAATAGTGAACCAAGCTGCAGGTAAGTAAGCTAATATTTATAAAGGGCTAATGTTGTGGAAGACGCTGTGTTAAGGAGTTAACATATCAAATGCATCATCTCATTTAACCCCCTTTATGCCTTTGAGCCTCAGTTTCCTGATCAGGATGTTTATAGTTATCAAAGGGATAAAGCATCTTGCTCAAGGTCACACAGCAAACAACCAGCAAACGCAGGAACATGGTTTTTCAGAAAGACAGTATTGAAGAGTATTGCTTGATATTCAAGGATGAGAGAGTGACCTGTCCATGAGGGCAGGCTTAGAAATCAATAGTGCTGGCTAGGAATTCCAATGTGCTCCCTGCCAGGGTGTGTTCGGCATAAAGAACAAATGAGACAATTTCATACCTGTGTCCTAACCTAACCAATGGTCTAACATCCAGGGCTGTAATCAGGATGCAATGTTTATGGTTCCCTAAGAGGAAATCGAGAAGATGGAAATTAAGCTGTCCAAACTGGGGGATAAACACCCACAAAATCTGGGAAGCACAATTCTAATTAAAAAATCAATAAAGTTAGAGACATGAAGATGAAAGTGAAGCGAAGAGATTTAGCTTGATGGGGGAAGGGGAAGGTGCAAAACGAATGCTCAGGAAAGGGAGGAAAATCAAAGACAAATATTTAGCACATTCGGTATAACACAAAGCAAGGTGAAGTTCAGTCAAGGAGGCCACCAGGGCTCAGGGACAAAAACAAAGGTACCCAGCCTGGCGTTTTTTGTCAATTAGTCGAAGGAATCTGAACTTCTCTGAGCTCTGCATTGATATCAACTGCCCTGGGGATAAACATCAAACACCACATGGCAACATTGTGTGCCTGCGAGTACACCCAACCTTTCATTCATTCCATTCCACAAACATATACTGAGCACTTACTGTGTTCCCAAGAACTGTTAACAGCACTGACACCTCTGCCTCCTTCCAGGAGGTCAGAGGCCAGTGAAAGCAGATTGGTAGATTAAAAATTTCAAGATTTGTTAGTGTTGCAAGGAGCACCTGGGAGAATACTGGATCTCTTTTCAAGAAGGAGACCATTTAAGTTAGATCTCAAAGCATACATAGGAGTTCATCAGAGAATAAAGGGAAGAATAAGCATTTTAAGCAGTAATTCCATATATGGGACTATACACCAAGAAAACAGATGTTTAAATAAATGCATAAAGTTATTTAAAGCAGATTTATTCTGGGGTGTAAATCAGGAAACAATCCACATGTTCAACCACTGAAGAATAGTTAAGACAATTTTATGTTGAGTCAATAGTTAGTTTATTTGACTGTTTTTCACATCATTTAACCCAATGCAATTTCAGCCTAATGAAAGTTATTCTAATGAAATGGAGGGAAATCTATGAAGACTGTATAGAAACCAATAAAAGAATTCATGAAATAATGGCAAATGAAATACAAAGCACAAATATTCAAGCATGTAAAATATATTTCCATATTGATGAAGATTAAAAAGGAAATTAGAGAAATGAAAGTCGTTATAGCAGAATAGCAAAAGCAAGAAGAATAGTAAAAATCCATTCACATCATTTTAATTTGTGTGCGTATATATAATGTATGTCTATATACACACACATACATGCACATGCATACATTTAAAGTGTGTGAACCAAGGTTATATTAATCAGAATCCTTTGAAAATGGTTTTAAAGGGTATCTAAAATACTCCATTTTATGCACATCCAAAAGAAACACATTAACCTATTTCTCCAGGGGAAAGAAAAAGAAATCACTAATTTCGTTTTTTAATAGAAATATCAAGTAGAGCCCTGACCAGTTTGGCTCAGTGGATAGAGTGTCGACCTGCGGACTGAGGGGTCCTAGGTTCGATTCCGGTCAAGGGCATGTACCTTGGTTGCAGGCACATCCCCAGTTGAGGGTGTGTAGGAGGCAGCTGATCGATGTTTCTCTCTCATCAATGTTTCTAACTCTATCCCTATCCTTTCCTTTCTGTAAAAAAAAATCAATAAAATATAGTCTTAAAAAAAAAAAGAAATATCAAGTAGAAACCAGCTGAAGAAGGTGTGATCTGCATGCTATGAAGCAGTGGGTTCTAGGAGGAAAAGTCTCAGAACATATGTTCATTCCTGCTGTTATTGCAGTATTTGAATCCAAGAAATGTGATGTGCTTAACTATACCTGACACAGTTTGGAAATCTTGTGTTGAAGGTATGGGGGGGGAGGTGCTTAATTTTTCTGTATCTTGGGTCTTTGGCAAGAGGTTTCCAGTTGTGTCATCTCATCTGGACCTGATTTCAGACAAACAGCAAGGGTCCAGGTGAAAGTACGGACTTGATACAGTATTGTATCCAATAGCGATCTGCTGTAGTCACATACTCAAAAATGTGTTGTAACAGGTTGCTGGGCTGACATAGGCACCTTTATACAGGGAAGCATCTCAAGGTATCTGTTAGAGTTGAATCAGTCGGGATAAATTAGCTTATTCTACAGCAGGGGTGGAGAACCATTTTTCTGCCAAGGGCCATTTGGATATTTATAACCTTATTCTTGGGCCATACAGAATCATCAACTTAAAAATCAGCCTGCTCTATTTGGTCAAACATTTCATGAACTCACCCATAATGCCTTGGCAGGGCCAGGCCAAATATTTCATGGGCCTTATCCAGTCTGAGGGAGGGACGTTCCCCACCCCTGCTCTGCAGTAACATACTGCACTCCCATCTCGGAGGCTTAAAACAACTAAATTATATTCTTTGTTCTGTCATGTGAACATCACAGTTCTGTGGAGGGCTTACAGCTCATCCTACTGTGACTCAAGGAATCAGGTTAACAAGAGCAGCCATGATCCTGAGCGCTGTCAGCCACTGCTGCAGAGAGCAAAGAGCATTCTGGAGGGTGTTTGGCTGGCCTGGAGGGGAGTCATCACTCCTAATTCATTTGCCGGAGTTAGTCACAAGTCTCTCTACCAATGGTAAGAGCCATTTACTGTGTGTTCAGAAGGCAGAGAACCAAAAATGCTTGACAAACATCATTAATGAGTTCCTCCAGGATCTTTGCTTCTGCACTGTTTATTTTTAACAGAGGCATGAGACACTGGGATATGATGCTACAGCAGTGCCTTTAAATATCATTTCAGACTGTCTGCCAGGTCACAGGGCATCAACAATCGGGAGGAGGTCTAAAGATGGAGCAACACAATTTTAAGAGACTGGTGGGTCTGGTGGATAAAGAAAGATTAGAAGAATTAAATATGTATAGTTTGGCTGAGCAGATGCAGTAGGGAGCAACAGTGGGTGGTAGAGGTGGACATGGTAGCAATCTAAAAATATCCATAGGATGGAAAGGATCTAAAGGGAGAATTATTTGGCATGAAAATCTAGAGATAGATATGAGAAAGGATGCTCTGCTATCAGGAAATTGGACAAACTGCTGACAATACAAATACAGTGGCAAAAAGAAGCATTATTGAATACTTTTTACTTGAGTCAATGGGAGGCGGGGGCGGGGGGGCATGAAGGAATCTGATGGGTAAGAACTGGATAAAAACTGGAGATGTCCAGGAATGGAGATGAGAAGCACCTGGGGCGAACTTGAACCCCCATTTCCATGCTAGAGATGCATGCTTGCTACACCGATTCCAACAAGAGGGAGCAGGATACAAGCAGATACATTCTCTTGATAACATTTCTGAGATTTTTGATATATGTATACACCTGTTTAATCACCACCCAAATCAAGATACATCACAGCCCTCACTTTTCTTTAGGAAAAATGATTTCTGCTATCTCTAAAGACTTACATTTGCCTGATGTGAGAGTAAAGGGAATTTTCAGTTCAAATCAGTAATGTTGGGAGGAGTGAGGAGGAGAGGAGTGATAGCTGCTGGAATTGTAGTTCATTGCATAGGAACAGGAGGTTACACATCCAATGGAAGGAAGGAAGGAAGGAAGGAAGGAAGGAAGGAAGGAAGGAAGGAAGGAAGGAAGGAAGGAAGGAAGGAAGGAAGGAAGGAAGGAAGGAAGAAAGGAAGAAAGAAAGAAAGAAAGAAAGAAAGAAAGAAAGAAAGAAAGAAAGAAAGAAAGAAAGAAAGGGAGGGAGGGAAAAGAAAAGAAAGAAACATAAAGCAGGGTGGGGGATCAGGAATGTGGGTGTGGGAGTGGCCATGATTTACAGTTTGCAATATTTTTAACATATTTTTCCCTTTATTGATTAAGATATTACAAATATGTCCTTATCCCCCCAATGTCCCCTCATCCCCCCACTCCTGCCCTCCTCCTCACCCCCTGTTGTCCACATCCATCGCTTATGCTTATATGCATGCATACAAGTCCTTTGGTTGATATCTCCCCCTCACCCCCACCCTCCCCTACCTTCCCTCTGAGTTTTGATCATCTGATCAATGCTTCTCTGTCTCTACATATTTTTATTGATTTTGTTAAAGAGAGGAAAGGAGAGAGAGCGAGAGAGAAACACCGATGAGAGAGAAGCATCGATTGGCTGCCTCCTGCATGTCTCCTGGCTGGGGGTCAAGTCTGCACAATCTGGACATGTGCCCTGATTGGGAATCGAATCGTGACCTCCCAGTTCTTGGGCCAATGCTGACCCACTGAGCCACACTGGCTGGGCTACAGTTTGTAATATTAAAGGAGTAGTCTGAGTCAAGCCTTCATTAAGAGGTAAGACTTGAAGGAGGGGAGGGAGTTAACCAGACTGCTCTCTGGGGGCAAGAGTTCCAGACAAAGCAGGCAGCCATAGTATAGGTCCTAATGTCGGAATGTACCTGGTATACTCTAGGAGGCTGGTGTGCCTAAAGTATGATAAATGAGAAGCAAATAGAAGGACAGGAAGTCAGAGAGGTTATAAAGGAGTCAAACCATGGCGGGTGTAGGTAGCCATTGGAGGACCTTGGGTATTATTTATTCTACTACGTCATATAATGGTGTGGAAGGAGAGCCTGAGGCCAGCAAGATCATCGGCCAAGGAAGATGGCAGGTATGTATTAGTCTTGGTCCAAGACCCAAAAAATGGAGCAGCAAGGGATACATGAATTAGAAGGGCAGGCTAGAAGAACACAGAGGTTCTAGCAAGGACCCAGGGGATATGAAATTTTGTTGCCGATGCTCATGGCCAGAAGTTAAAGAGAGAAGTACT
This sequence comes from Murina feae, assembly GCA_004026665.1. Classification (NCBI taxonomy): domain Eukaryota; kingdom Metazoa; phylum Chordata; class Mammalia; order Chiroptera; family Vespertilionidae; genus Murina; species Murina feae. Next base: position 4,970 of record PVJC01005159.1, on the reverse strand, counting down.
CCCTTGAGCCACTGAGGAAGGAATTCAGAAATGTCCCTTCCCAGCCTTCTCAGAGAAGCAGCATTTTGCCACCTCCCCTAAACAAAGAGTATAAATAAAAGAAACGCCGCCTACCCACAGCTGAAAGGTTGCCAACTCCTGTTTTGTAAGAATTCCAGGATCTTTTCAGCAAGGGGCTGCATTCTAATCTTAAAATGCACTATGTCATTTTGCACAATTTCAACCATTTAGGTTTCCCAAGCCTCTGAGCCAAAACTCCATTTTCAAATGAACACTCATATTCAATTTTTTTTTTTAAAAAATAGTCATCTGATGAGTCAATCAAAAGGAGAAAAATTTCTCATTGCTTTACTGTCAGTGTCAGCAAATTGGTCTCTTTTCAGTAATACACAAAATTGCTTTATTAGTTGAGTCTATAAAAACACCACAGGATTTCTGTTCTTTGCTCAACACATGCTCGGGTAACTCCCATCAGTAGCAGTAGCTACAGCCCACACAAGGGAAAAATAGAAGCTTCACAGGGTTAAGGCCACAATAAGCAATAGACATCCAGTGGATTCATCTTACTGACATGGCCAGACCTGCTTGCCCAGGCCTCAGTTTCTCCAACTGACTAAACGGGTATGAATTTTGTACTGTTCGGTGCAAAAGTGTAGGATGATTAATTCAGGGTCCACACCTACAAATGTACCGACCTCAGCCTATATGTTTAGCATTGTCTATGATCTTACAAGTCAAAGTGTGGTCCATGGCATCAGCTGGGAGCCTGTTAGACATGCAGAACCTGGGACCTGATGCCTAACATTGTTATCTGAATCAGAATCTGCATTTTAACAAGATCTCCATCTTGCACATTACAGTTTGAGAAGCACAGTGCTAAGTCTCTTTAAAACCTAATTTAGCCCTAACCGGTTTGGCTCAGTGGATAGAGCGTTGGCCTGCAGACTGAGAGGTCCCAGGTTCCATTCTGGTCAAGGGCATGTACCTTGGCTGTGGGCACATCCCCAGTGGGAGGTGAGCAGGAGGCAGCTCTTCGATGTTTCTAACTCTATATCCCTCTCCCTTCCTCTCTGTAAAAAAATCAATAAAATATATTAAAAACAAAACAAAACAAAAAACCTAATTTAATCTTTGCAACAGCTCCATGGGGTAGAAAAAAAATCATCCCCATTTTATTGAGTAGGGAGTTGAGGTTCAGTCCTGAAATGACTTTGCTCCAAGTAGCAAAACCAGGATTCAGACTCAGTTAGATCTGAATCCAAAAGATATGTGTTGTTTCCAGTAAAACTTCATTACCTAGGGATACATGTGGCCAAGAGAACAGGAATGAGAGATGAAATGAGGGGAAATCTTCATGCTTTACCTGTTCATGATTTATACTAATAAAAGGGTAATCTGCTAATTAGACCAGGTCATCTGAGTTCCTTCCAGATAAAACAATGGTGGTGGGGGCCCATGCAGAGGCGGTTAGGGGCAATCAGCAGGCAGGCAGGCAGGCAAGTGGTTAGGAGCTAGCAATCCCGGATTGTAAGAGGGATGTCTGACTGCCAGTTTAGGACATCCCTCGAGGGGTTCTAGATTGGAGAGGGTGCAGGCAAGGCTGAGGGACAACCCCCCACCCCGTGCACAAAGTTCATGCACGGGGCCTCTAGTGGTTAAAATAAACGAAAAAGGCCACTTTTAGCGCAAAGGAAAAGCCACTTGGGTATGTAAGAGAGATATATGATCTCAATATAGGCCAGATCTAGTAGAAGAAATTATAATTAAGGAGGGAAGAGAAGTCTTCTAGAGGATCACAAACAAGACTCTTCCCCCATGTCTCTTGGATAGTAAGAGGACACACACACACACATACACCACTTTGCTTAAGAAAACAAAACCCTGCTAGGCATGAATATGTATAATTAGATGTTCCCTGGGAGTGAGAAGTAGTAATTAATTCAGTGTTAAACATCACAATCTATTACTTGAATTCCATAGCAACCATGGTTGCCAATAGAGAGAAAACAAAATTTCAGAGCCTATTTTTAAATGATTACATTGAAATTTTGAAATTGTGTAATAGCTGACACTTGCTATTTTTAGGCTAAAACAATAACCATTGGCTCAGGGAGTAAAGAAGGGATGCTAATGAATACAGACAAAAGGAAAGGGAATCTCATCAGAGCCAGCCTCACCAGTTGTATGGACAGAATGATTCTGACCCTGCCCTGAGTACTGAGCCCAGCTGCTTACTCTGGAGACAAAACTGTTCTTTCTGGCCAAGAAGAGATCCATTAATAATTTCTCTAAACACAGTCTTTGGAATCAAACCGAACCAGATTTGAATCCCAGCTTTATCACATAATGTGTTCTCTTAGATAAACTGCTTACTTCATTGAGCTTCAGTTCCTTCATCTGTTATAATGGAATAAATAATAGATATTTCATGAAGTTCTTAAAATAATCCAGTGTAAAATGTCCAACATAGGGTGTTGTAGATTAGGTTCCCCTGGAAGTAGATTTTGAGTTTAGTGCTCAGGAAATTTACCAGGGAATGTTCTTGGGGACAACAACTGGGGAAGGGAAGGAGAAGGGAGAAGAGAGGAGGGAAGGGGAGGGAAGGGAACAGAATTAGGCAAAGGGAGATATTACACTGTGGTAAAGACACAAGAGACGTGGATGACCTAATGGAAAGTTCTGGAGCTAACAAGGTCTGATAGAACTGTCTGACAGTGAGCTGAAATGGCCAGGACATTTATCCCACCTCCATCAGTCAGTCAATAGATACGGGCTACTCAGGGGAGGACATGACCTTGGGAAGGGGGCTCCCTGCAGCTGAGTCAATCCCTGTCTGACAGTTCTGTCAGCAGCTGGGCAACAAATCCTTTGAAGGGGCATCTGAGTGCCCCATCTCTATATCCCATGGACACTATGTATGTCATATTTGCTTTTCCTTTGCATATGTAATCCTTACAAACATCTCTTATCAAGAGAGACTCTGGTGGCCAGAAGAAAACCTATTATGATAAACATTCTAACAAATTGTGTTCTTAAAAATAACTTTTAGTACTTTGTTAGATCCCGGGCTCTCGGGCTCTGAAACCCCCTCTCATCTCACCTACATTTCTCAATAATTCTGTGATAGAGTGTTCATCTCCAATTTACAATTAAAGAAACAAGTGCAGAGAATAACAAGGAACAGTTCTGACGGGCAGTTGAAAGGGAAAGGACACTCTATTGGTTTTTTAATGGCGCCTCTTGCCACACCATTGCTGTGCTTGTCCACCATCAGCTCAATCAATCAATAACTGAACAACAGGGGTGCTGTGTTCCCTTTCTTCCCATTTGTCGAGAAAGGTGACTCATGTATCTGTCAGCTCACTTAACCTCAGTGCCACAATGTTCCCACATTTCAAAGTGCAATCAACTCCTGTCTCCTCCCCACCCCCACACTCAAGAACTGTAGGAAAAGAATGGATAACAGGACCTCTAGAGCCCCTTTCAGCTTGAGAATTCTCCATTGACAACCCAGCCTATTAACAGATGGGGTGTAATGTACTTGGAGATAAGCTTAGAACAAGGTCTAGATTAGTTATGGTTTCTTGGTTGCAAACAATAGAGACTAGCATTGGCCAATTTACACAAAAGAGCATTTGCTGGGAGAACATTAGGAATTTAGGGAATCAGTAGAAGATTGGAGGACGGGCTTGGAACTGGCAGGCCTACACAGCCCTGGTTGGGGTGTAGGAACACAGGAACTCAGGGGCTAACTTATTGCAGGAAGAATGCTATCCATTCTGTTAGTGTAGCCACTGTGATGAATGACTCCCAAAGACTCCTTCCACCCATCATCACTCACTCAAAATGGAAGGGCTGGAGAGAAAGCATCTGTGTGGGTGCCCCAGGGTATTCCAAGGGGAGGACAGAGAGTGCATGATTCCATTGGTTTCCATTGTAGATGAGGCACAAGAAGTTTTCCTTCCACCAAAACCACACAAGCTGGGGAAAAGTTCATTTCACAAAAGGAAATTGGGGTGTACTTTGAAGGGGGAATGTGGCTATGCACTGCACTGCAAATCCCACACTTATTCCTGCAAGGTGCCCACTCAGTCTTATGTCCACAAACCAAATCAACGTAAGCTTTGTACTAGACGCAGTGGTTCTCAACCTATGGGTCGCAACCTTTGGGGGTTGAACGACCCTTTCACAGGGGTCACCTAAACATATCCTGAAAATCAGATATTTACATTATGATTTATAACAGTAGCAAAATTATAGTTATAAAGTAGCAACAAAAATAATTTTACGGTTGGGGGTCACCACAACATGAAGAACTGTATTAAAGGGTCGCGGCATTAGGAAAGTTGAGAACCACTGTATGAGAGGCCTGGTGCACAAAATTCTTGCATGGGTGGGGGTAGGGAGGGGTGTTCCTCAGCCGGGCCTGCACCCTCTCACAATCTGGGACCATTGGCTCCTAACCATCGGCTTGCCTGCCTGCCTGATCACCCCTATCCACTTGTCTGCCTGCCTAATCTCCCCTAACTGCTTGCCTGCCTGCCTGATCGCCCCTAACTGTCTCTGCCTTGGCCCTTGCCACTGCAGCTTCTTCTGGAAGAACATCCTTCTTCTGGAAGAACATCCAGAATGATGTCCAGAAGATCATTCAATTGTCTGGTCTAATTAGCATATTATACTTTTACTAGGGGCCTGGTGCACAAAAATTTGTGCACTCGGGGTGGAGGGAGTCCCTCAGTCCGGCCTGTGCCCTCTCACAGTCTGGGACCCGTCAGTGGATGTCCTATGATGGCCCCAGTCTGCCAGGCGCCTTTTGTGTGTGTGTGTGTGTGTGTGTGTGTGGCCACTGGGGACCTGCCCCCAGCTGCATCTGAGGCTTGGAGCAGTCCTCCTGTGTGTGTCTACCTGCTGGGAACCTGCCACCAGGCACACTGTGGAGGCTTGGAGCAGGCACCCCCTCTATGTTGATC